>JBCJKE010062705.1:0-11721 GCA_039654525.1 Melibe bucephala | reverse complement strand
GAGAGAGAGAGAGAGAGAGAGAGAGAGAGAGAGAGAGAGAGAGAGAGAGAGAGAGAGAGAGAGTGAGTGAGTGAGTGAGTGAGTGAGTGAGTGAGTGAGTGAGTGAGAGATGGAGAAAGACAGAAAAAGACAGACCTGAGTCCTCTAAATGACTCCTTGCAAGATAAGACTTCCATTTAAATGACAAAATCGTAAAAACCAAAATCAGTCTACTCTTCAATCCGGTGGCCTTTGCTTACTGACTGTAACGAGCCTTTAAATCAGAACGTGCTTTCCAAATGAATGTGCTAACGAATGAGTTTGGAAATACCACCACACCCACCCACAGTACAGCACACAGATTGCCATGGAGGCCATCAATACATTGTTAATCAATGGCGACCATCGTCAACCATCCAATGTCCTGCCTTCCTAGTGCTTTTTCAAGATTCCAGGGGTGTGCAAATATAAGCCTAAGACTGAGATGGATGACTGCTGTGCACTTGAAAATAAAAAACAAACAAAAAACCAGCAAATAACCCTGAAGCCCTCCTCTCCGGTATGAGTCGGAAACAGAGGAGGAAAAAAAAAAGAAGGAAAAGCCTAAAAAATCAACAAAAGACAGAAAACAAAAACAACAATTAAACAAAAGCAAACAAAAAAACCCTAAAAAAAAACAATGATAAAAATCAAAGTTGATACCGGCATAGTGTATTTGAGAGGGTCGCAGGGGCCTTTTCTCCCAGTTTGACATCTGTTCGCCTTTGCTGAGTGGCTTCCCCAACACTTTTTTCACCAACAGGCTGAGGCCCCTCTCCTCGCATTTGTGGACCATCTCCGACGAAGGCACCACCCTGATTTTATTTTGATCTGAGGACGACACATTTCAGTTATCTCGAAACAATCGCCTGTGACCTGGATCAAAATTACATCAAAGTGATTTGTATTAAAATCCAGGGTGACATAAAAAAATAAAGGTGGAAGAAAAGAAAAAAAAAGCCCATAAACTGACAGGATCGGAGAGAGAAAATGAGAGAGACTGACAGACAGACAGACAGACAGACAGAGAAACAAAAGGGGAAAAAAATGCTTCCCACAATTTCAATCATTTATCAAAATACATATATGACTGAAATTCCACGGTAATTTTCACTGGTCCTGAAAGAAGAGGTGGATAAAAAAAAATAAACAAAATATAAAAAAAAACAACAAAAAGCAAAAAATAAAAAAATCAAGCAAACCCCACACAAACAATAAAAAACACCCCAAAAAAACAAAATGAGCTGAATTATGGTGAACCTTAGGCTAAAAGATTAGTTGTCCATAGAAGGGATCCTCTCTAATGTGCCACTATGATTCAAGTCATGCATGTTGTGAATTGACAAGAAAACATAATGCAGCGAGCCTCGGGAAGGGCATAGCATAATCGCACGTAATGAGACATCCGATTCAATAAGATGATTATTAAACAGCAGGGTTGTATTTTTTCTCTCCCTGCCCTCCCCTCTTTCTCTAGGAAAGAGAGACCTCAGACATGTAACGAAAACTTGAGGCCAGTACAAACGTTAATGATCCCCTCATGAGGGTTCACTGTTGTGAATGGTGTAAAATTTTAAAATAAAAACAAACAAGATAGAAAAAAAAAAAAATTAAACGACTTTACCCAAAGAAACATTACTCAAGACAATAAATAAAAGGAACCTAAAGCCTAAAAATTCACTGCTTTGTTTTATCTTTAAAGTGGAGAGTTTCAATAAAATTGTGTCCGCTGCTGTTAGTACCGCCTAATTACTCTCTGTCCACATTTGTTACAGTAAATCTATACCCTGAAATTCTAATTATCAACGTATGTCATTTCAAGTATTCATACACTTTCAGTTTTTGAGTCAGACATTCTCTGATGTGCCCTACAAAATGGTCAATTGACTTCTGGGACTATACTCAAGTATACAGATTCAAATCTTAGTGAAAATACTCAGTGTCTATCAGATTTAGAAGTTATGTGAATTTCCTGTCACAAGTTTTATCTTGGATAAAGAATCTAGGAAAATTGAAATAACATCTCGGATAAGCCTTGATTGACATTGTGCCATCACCAATAGAGTCTTTTCTGCTTATATCAATTGGCTAACAAGACGGGAATGCTGGTTGGGTCTGCTTTCTAAAACGCAAGGCCCGAAGCACACACTTAACCAACAACACACCAGCGCAAACTTTGCATGCCTGCTCGTAAGGCCTGTTATTGTTATGGCCACTAGTGGAGGAAAATAGAAAGGTGAGGCCCTAACAGCGACAGCGACAGCGACGGAATGGGATGGGGATGGGGAGTAGGGGTAGGGGGGTGATGCCCACGGCATGGGACAAGCACATCTGTGAGGCACTGTACTGTGCGGGGTAAGACTATGTGTAGCCGTCTACAGCCTCATGTGCCGATAAAGTGTATGTTGGGTACAGTATAAGGACTTATAAAGAACTACATGTCATGTGTTGATCGTTAGCATGACAATTTCCCCCATTTTATGTTCATGGGTTTTGCCAGGTACCCATTGGAATCATGTCAATAAAGCGGAGGAGACCAAAACAAAACAAAAGAAGTAGATATAGGAAGAAATATTAAGTAAAGATCTGAAGGAAAAATTCCGTAATTGGAAAATATGTTGGCATGTCAAAATGTCGATAAATTGGCTTTTGATATAAGTGGACTATACTGTACTAGAAACATCTGCGTGACAAAAGTTTGCTGTTACACTATTTGCTCCTCTTTTATTTGAGAACTGCTTTAAGTTGTCAAACATCTTTTTTCGTTGCAGGAGACTAAAAGCCAATTTTTTAACTCTCTTGGTTTAACTTTCGAGGCCAATATTTGCAACATGGCAAAATCGGAAGCCTTCCTTTGGGTAATGTTTTTTCAGAGGGAGCGAGTTTCAAATTACCAAGCACACGATAATGTTACGAGGCACAACCAGTTTTTACCTTCCGACGTTTCACTTTCATCAGCCTGTTCCTCAACGGATGACACTGAGTGATCGGACAGGACCTTTATGGTAGAGTAAAAGGCAACAGTGTGAGTCAACGACACATTCAAAATTATACGAGTGAGTAACAAAATAAGCCTTATTCATGCTATCCTCACACTACCACTATTGCAGCGTCAACCCCATGGAGATTTGGATATATGGCTTTATTTATCCCTGACTGGTTCAAAATCCCTTGTTAAGTAGCCTTTGATGACATGTTAGAACAAAAAAGGCAAGGGGAGAGAATTGCTTAATATCCTCAAGAAATGGCAGTTAAAAAGTTTTCATGGACATATATGGAGACAAAAAGGTTTAGAAAATGTAGGTATTAGAGGGTACATAGAGGACAAGAAGCAACTTTCCTGACTTCTTTGAGACAAAGTACCACCACCAACTCTGCATTCGCAACAATAGCTGATGACAGACCATAATGGAGAGGATTGATCGGCAATATGCGAATGCGCACACGCGACCCCTGATCAGTGATGATACTGAAAAATTTTCAAAAAGGAGGAAATTTATCGGATGAGCGTTATTTACCGCAATATTTCTTGGGGTAAACTAACATCCACAACAAAGTAAGTACTAGATCTAGATCTAGATAGTAGATCTAGATCTAGATTCTAGATTTTCTACTTCTAGATCTACGGAGACAACGATGTATTGTCTAAATCTCTATCTCTTCAAAGCGCAGCGGTATCGTATAGGCTTTTAGTTCTACTTTCGATATCGACGATACTCAGATCGCGGAGTGACGATGTCGATCAGCCGGGCGAGTAAATATTTAAATGCTATGGGTCCGGGCAAGGTCGGGAATGGCGGAAAGGGAGGAAATTTTCAGGGTCGGCGGATTTTCAGCGGAAAATCGCGGAAAGATCCCAAAAAGGCTGATTTCCGCCGATCGGCGGAAAAGTATCATCACTGCTTAATGTATATTGTCTACTCAAATAATGTAATGGAGAACATGTATTATGAATTCATTTTCATTTAAACAGTTAGGAAGCTTTTATTCGAACAATTTGTCAAACAAAAACACAAAAAAATTTTGCTTAACATATACAAATAATTGGGAAGAAATTTTGTCTTGCGGGATCTTATGGCATGTTTTGTTCTAGGATTGCCTCCTGTTATTGTCCACATAAAGTCTGCCATCATTTTGGTTTCCCATCCACCCTGATACCTGTCACCTAGTCATGATATTGGGATGAAAATGCTCATTTTAATTTACTATGTCCATTTTTTTCATATCTCCACGATCGGATGGAAATATTTTTTGACACTCATGTTGTACCTTACTTTCTTGAAAGCTTTGAATAAGGTATTTATAGTTCTTAGCTTTCTTGTGTCCCAAGAACATATAGAAAATAAGTCTATATGTCTAGTTCTATGTGGCTCATTGATTCTGGAAATGCTCAGATGTGCATTCATTTTTACAGAATTATTGATCATTTAAAGTAAGCATGTTTTAAAACATCATATGAAGTGATATTATTAATGAATTCCTCGTCTTTAAGATTTTAACTTTGTAAATTTTTTAAGCATCCTTTATATGAAAATATCATGATGTCTAATATTCTCCTGTTTTTTTGTTTTTTTTTCTCTTACAAACAAAAAAATTATCTAGATATATATATTAAACTGTAAGCCCCACAGAGCTCTTCTATTAATGCTTTTTATTTATGCACCTATGAAAACCAAATTTCACATACAAGCTACCGAATTTCTTTAGTAGGATCACATGGAGCCCGATTTTTGATTAAAAAGTTAATTGCCCTTGAATTTAGAAATAAAGCATGATTGTTCCTTATTAAATGGACTATTATCACCATTCCGAAATGTGGTATTGATGATATTGAGTTGTTTGGCCTCTATAAATGTTCTAAAAATTAGTTTCTGATGATCCACCTTACTATTTCAGTTCCATGCATTCACCCTGCCTGTCATTATAATGAATTAGACATTACATTATATTTCATTGTGACACTCCAACTATCTAAATAAACTCCGTCAATTTAATTGTGATTGATAATAAATAGCAATTTCATTTAGTCTCATTTGATATATGAGGAAACAAGCTAGAATGACTGCATCGATCGTTGCCAGTATCCATCTTTTTCTTTAAAAAATTAAAAAGTAAAAGTAGACACCTGTGATGATATATTGTGAATCTCCACTAAAGGCACAATCCCAAACCCATCTCTGAGATCTGTCTTTCAGCTCCTTGCACAAAGACAAGTCAGCTGTACGGAAAATTCTGCATGTTCCATCTGCAGATGTTGTGGCTAGAAGGCTGTGAAGAGGATAAAAAAAAAAGATTTTGACTCTTTAAAACAAAAAAATTTTAGAAAATGTAACGGTCAATATAAAATATTACTCAGAGCTAGACATATTTATTTTATTTGAGAGATCTGAAACTGAAACCCTTAAGAAGGGGAGAAAATATCTTGCAATCAACACAGACGAAAAAGTAAAGCGTAATTCCATATCAGGAAAGTACTGAAGAGTTTAAAGTAGTTTCCGCCTTATTACCTGCCCTTGGGTGACAAAGAAAATGGGTTATTAGACGGAGCACGTTATACAACATACTTACAAGGAGGTAACAAAGTATATTTATACATGTATTATATTATGTGATTGAATTAAAGTGCATCTAGTTTAATCACTAACCATATTTTGTATAGACAGTCCGGTGATTAACTGATGATTGATTGGTTGCAAAAATAGCCAATCAACAGTCTACAGTGACAAGTCACTGTTCCTCTTTGACCCTCCCACTTGTCAACTGACTGTGCCTTCTATGACATAATCTTTCATCATAGAGCAATACAGGAATGCCTAGGCGACACTATATGTTGCTCAATGACCATCGGCCCTTTCTATACACAAAAAGGTGACTTTATTCTTTTGTTCATAAAGGCAGGGTGGAGTCTATGATGTAATTTGGATGACCAGATGACCATGGTGTGATTTAGAGTCTATTATAAGACAATTGGTTTGAATGTCTGTTCTTTCATTGCCTTTGTGAAAAGCGTGCTTTTATATAAGTATCGCTTTTATATAAGTGTCAACATTGAACTCAAATGACTTGTTCCAAATATAATGAATGAGATAACTGTATTGTGTTTGAAAATTCTTTCTCATCATCATTGCTTATTTTAAGCCCTGTAAAAAAGACTGGGTTATAAGACAAAGGCCGCTCAATGTAAATGCCAGAGGGTTAAGTTTTGCAAATGAAATCTTATTTAAAATAAATTTATTCTAGCAATATGCAAATGGTTTTCATAGAAAGGATTGTACAGACATGTGACACAATTATTCAATCCTTTTGAAATATGTAACAAATAGACTCATAAGTACCTACAAGAAACGATTTAAGAATATTTGACACATTTTTGATGAAACAATGCCTATTCTTCTTATGAGAAGTCTTGAAATGCCTGCAGAGATCTATTTAAAGGTCAACAATTCTTTCTTCTGTGACACATAGTCTTTAAATTTATACTTGGATTCAGACAATATAAAAAAATATCATTTTATTGCGCTTTCTAAAGAAAATACCAAAAAAAAAAAAAGAAACCATCTTACGTTGAATCTGGACTGAAGAGGCACTTCAGGACATATTTACTATGAGCTTCAAACTTCTTTTTGGGATGAAAGTGAGTCTGTTCTCCTCGTCGTCCACCACTCAGTGTCCATATATAGCAATTTCCCTAAAATAAAGGAAACCAGAATTACTATTTTTCTTTTTTTAGAATATGAGAATGAATAATGTACCATGTTTGAAATGAACCTCTAGCTGAAGCTGAACAAAGAGTTTCTAGGAAAAAAATAACAAAAAGCAAAACCAATTAAAAAAACTGCAAAAAAACAAAACAAAAACTCCCCCACCTATCAAGTAGGTTTTTCAAGCACTCTTATTTATACATTGTCTTAAATAAGATATGCTGTCAGATCTACAATTGTATAATCAAGGCAATGCTCTTGTGTATTTCAAGAAAAAATTAGCTCTCGTCCAGGATCCTTTACATTCCTGATATAAACTCTCCTGATAAAATACTTCACTCTGAGAAATATAATAAATACAAATCCTATGCATGAGAAACATGACAGCAAGAGTGCACCATACATACCTTATTGTTAACTGCAGCCATCATAGTTCCCATGGGATCAATGCTAATAGAGGTTATTGACGCATCTGGTTCTGGAATCTGAGAAAAATCAAAAGGAACTTCTCTTTTCTACAATAAAGCTTGGTAATTTTGCAATTATAATATCAGAATTCAAAAGACTGTGTGGTGATAGGCCTTAAATATCAGAGCAGGTAAATACCACAAAGTTCAATATTTAACTCTTGTATATAAATTGTAAATTATGCAAATGGTACGAAGCAACTTTCTACAACTACAACTTTCTTTAAATGGAAAGGTGTTGGATAGCTATTATAAATACAAAAACGTAACACTGTTTTTCATATGGGTAACCTTTTCAAAGCAAAAACCTGACTACATGTAAAATTAAAACCACCACACAGTCCGAATTCAACACTTGAATGTCTAAAACAAATTTTTGATATTTTCGCTCATATTGAAAATACATTAATAATTTATGATGGATGGAAATCTCTTGCCATTGTTTTTATCTTTACTTTTGTGGCTTTTTATGCAAAGATCTAAAATGCAGTTTATAAGGATCCCTCTGTTCGCATAAAAGAAAGGCTTTGTGTATGTTATATGAAAAATAATTATTATATTACATTACAAATTAGAATATAATATCGTTCTTCACTGTAAATCATTTTTAACAATGAAATATTTGTCAATATTATACATATTTCCAAAATGAATGAATTTATTAGCACTATGCATATTTTTAAACTCTGATGCAAGACCTTTCATCTTGAAATGGCAGCAAGTACTTAATATTAACTCTCCCAATCTCAATATGTCTCAGAAAACAATTATATTGACATGATTTATATAAAAAACCAAAATAAAAAACAAAGAAATGTGTGATTAGTATTAATACAGTTGATTAGCCAACTTATTCGAAGTCTTTAAACCAAGCTGAAGCTGACATGAAAATTTATTCTTTAACAACCATAAATCTGTAATCCAAATATGTATTACCAAATGCTCATTCTGATCTGTCTTCAAGTTCCATACATGTATAGATCCACTCAAGTCTCCTACAAACAATTCTCCCTAGTGAGAAAAAAATATAAAAGTATATTATTCCATCTGAACACATAAGAAATTTAACACTCTATAAAAACTTCAATTACTTTTTAGTTAGTCTTTTTCTTTTTAGGTAGTTTGCAGTAAGCATAACCATTTTATATTTGGCGATTCCTTTCTGGTAAATGGTATGTATTATTTGAAGAATGATTTATAAATATTATGACCTGTCATTTCTTAATATCCCCCTTCCCACAAAAAAACAAAAAACAAAACACAAAAAAATCCCCCAATATTTCCCATATAATACAGTGTTATGGTATAATAAACAACAAGATAAGTTCCAAAAAATGTCTACATTATAAAGACAAAACAAAACAGTAAATTTTTGGGTTCAAACGCTTCTTCAGACAAAGAACAATAAAAACAATAATACTGACAATTAATCTAATACAATTAGAGTTCTGGTATAGTAATATATGTAACATAGACCATTGGAGAGAAAGCATAAAAGGCTAAGCCATTATTTAAAAGATGAATGTTGAAGAGTACTACAAGAGCAATAAAGAAACAGTGTGGGAGAAAGCGGCAAAGAAAAAAAGAAAAGGAGGTGAAGGTATACCAGACATACCTGATTAGGATGTAAACATACACAGTTTACTGGTGATTTTACTTGAAAAATTCTTGAACACTCCAAAGTACGGGACCTGAAATTAAAATGTAAATATTCATTACATTTTATGATACACATAAAACTTCCTTCGTTCTACAATTACAAAATGAATTTTAAACAAATACGTGACTGCACACAAAAGTTGGTGGACAGTGCTCTTTTCATATTCTGAATACATTCTTTAAAACTCACAATCTCCAAAAGCAAATTATCATTATCAACAATTCATCACGAGAATCCTATAAATGGGTTCTAGAGCAAATAAAACTTTATTGCATGTGTGATTGGACATTGTAACCAGGAATATTTGCATGGTAAGTGGACATGTGTTGTGCCTCTTTCCATACTGGATTGGGGTGAGAGATAAAATATGATGTAATAAGCCTTTTCAGAGAGAGACATCAACAATGATACAATAATGCAACAAGCAATGCCTCATGATTTGTCGCTCTGGAGCAAATGAAGAAGACACATGTATATTTTGATTAGATCTGATGTAAATCTTAACAAGCTTCAATTAACTGAAAAATGTATATATGTATTTTAATCTGTAAAAAAGAAAAGTAATTGAAAGTTATGAGTTAAAATGTTACGAACCGAAGATCCCAAATTTTAGCTGTACAATCCTCTCCTCCAGTGTACATCCATTTCCCATCTTCATGAAAACCAACCGCAGTCACATTTTTATTGACTCCCTCATAGTTGATGATAGCATTAGGATTGGAGGAATTAATGTCGTACATTCGAATATGTTGGTAGCCTGTATAATGGAGAACATTATGAAGGAAATGACTCCACATCATAAAGGACACACTCAAACAACAAATCATCATAATATTTTTACCAAACAAAATAATTGAGAAATTTAAATAATTATACATATATATATCTTTATCATAACAAGATTGAAAAATAATCATACACTACTTCTCAGGCTGTATAACAATGTGAAGATTTTAAGAAATATATCATACAAGTAAGATGTTATGATTTTAAAAGAGATAACTTGGCATGGTTAAGTATCAAGAAAAAAAAAAAGTGTTGTATGGACACATATGATACATGAAACACACAATCATTTATAATACTGAAATAAAATACAAACTAAGAAAGTTTTAGAAAATTCAAAGATCAAAGTTGCAACAAAGAATCTCCTAAATTATGCAGTTCAGTCATTTTTCTTACCTGCAGCGGCTAACAATTGTTTGTCAGGGCTTATGTCCAAAACATTCACTTGCTAATTTCTCATTAAGGAAAAAAAATTGGTGGTCAGAAAATCCTTCATATGTTAAAAACATATCAAGGTCTAGATAATAATGAATCAACAACAACAAGATGTCATCATAATTACAAAAACAGATGGCTATGTCTATATCTGTGAAATGAAAAACACTGTAATGGTAACATCAGAAAATCCCCATTAACATGGAAGAAAATGCTCCCCCATTCTATGAAACCATAGTTATAAGAAAAACATTGGGAAAGGATACTGAATCTGGATGTTGAACTGTGCGGTGGCAAATACCACTGTGAGCTTGCCAGAATCGTATTCTATGATCATATCCGGCTGTGGCTAAAATAACAGGATCACCCCCGTTAGCCATCAGTACTGCTGATTTCCGATTGAACAAGCCTTGATTCTGGTGATAGAAAAACAAGCCAATAATTTACTAGGTACAGAACAAAATTTCTCTCTTTTCTCCCTACACCATACCCCCCCCTCCCCCCATCCCTTTCCCAATCTCAATGGGATCTTAGCAGTCTGAATTTCAGCCTCGTAATCCTTTTATATATCGTCTTAAGTTGGATGCTTTCCTGTGTTTTGTGTTTGATGATCATCGTCATTTTCACCGTGTGCAAGACAATCAGATGTACTAGTACTAGACTGTACCAGACTACTCATATCTAGATCTAGACCTTTAGATATGACCCAGACTCTAACTAAAGAAAACAGATATATCTGACCTTTAAATCTGCTGCAACTCAATGGTGTTATATTTTACTAAGCCTACTGTGGATATATTTATTATATCCAGACGACCCCAATTTTTAGTGATTCCCTTTCTAATCAACTTTCTATTTCTACATGTCTTTTATCTTTAGCGGTCCTTGTGGGATTGATTTTGAGGCAGTGGTGGTCAGGAATGATAGATGTAACCCCAATAATCACTTTTCTCTTATAGGTAAACGACAGTAATTAATCGACATGAATTGGATCACCTCACAGCTAGATCTAGTCATTGTAAATGATAGCTTCAACTCAGACTTCATCTCTCAACTCGCTATTCATGGTGAGGCAATTGAACATATAGAGAGACTAGTTGTAGGCCTAGACCTGTAGGCTATTGAATTCTGAGCACATATAGATCTCTAGGGCCTATCTATATAATGCTGGTCTCTGCCCGGCTGAGAATAATGGCAGTCTTTATTTCTCTGCTGCATGAAGACCATATAAATTAACACAAAAGGTAAATTTTATAGATGTAAGATATTCTTAAAGAAACCCACATTTCTTAGATTTTTCGATCCTGGTATCATTGGTACATATATATCTCTGCATATCTCATTAAAAGCCGACAACAACCACTGCACCTTTTTTCTCGTTACCTCTATCATTTGAAATCTAACTGCACTCTAATTGCATTTGT
Source organism: Melibe bucephala (assembly GCA_039654525.1). Taxonomy (NCBI): domain Eukaryota; kingdom Metazoa; phylum Mollusca; class Gastropoda; order Nudibranchia; family Dendronotidae; genus Melibe; species Melibe bucephala. The sequence goes on along the minus strand of JBCJKE010062705.1, from coordinate 230 downwards.
TATAAAAAAAACATAATTATTAGAACTGTAAATCTAGATCTAGATCTTAACCCTTATCCGGCGGGTCCCGTATATATTTGCCCCGCTTAGCCTCAAACGATCACCTACGCTAGCGGCGGGTCCCGTATTTTTCCGTCCCCCTGACCACGTGCTTTCGCCACCCGCTAACGGCGGGTCCCGTATTTTGGCGTTCCAGTAGATGTGTAAGGGGTAGCTGCCTGTATTACTAA
>JBCJKE010062594.1:0-11723 GCA_039654525.1 Melibe bucephala | reverse complement strand
TAGAAAAGGCAACGATCAGAGGGGAAGAGAGTGTGGCTGGGCACCCATACTTTCTTAAAAATAATACTAGCCCAGGCATAGCAATGATGTTGCTACAAGATCGTCAATACTGACGCGAAGGGCCTCAATATCTGAAATCAAGGCCAGGGTCTTCCTTGCTAATGTGCATTTGCTTACATTTTTGTTGGTGGAATTTTAGCAGCCTCTCTGTTAACTTCTCCAGATCTTATTGAAGGGTTGATTTATCTGCACTTCTCTCTATAGAGGACAATTTTTTGTGTCATCTGCATAAAGATAAACGTTTGAATACGTTTTCAGGCATCACTTAACGTTTTATATTGACATAACCACGGCACGGTTATTGCATTCTAGATCTAGAAGGAGTAATTCATTTGGTAATATATAGACCCTAAAATAAATCTGAAATGAGATTCAAAATACGCTTCTTTTTCTCCATCAACTTAGCATGCCTCTCGTTGAATTTAACCCCTTTGCAGCTCATGCTCCACTGAACAGTCTCTTGGACACTAACCCAGGCTATTCATTGTTTTTAAAGGGTGGAGAGCTCCCTAGTCCAAACAACCCCGGCGACTACATTGTTTACGTCCAAATGGTCATTTCTACTTAGACCTACAGTGTGATAAGAAGTGACATTTTGATCTAGATGTAGATCTAGTACATCTAGGCCATGGGTCACAATGAATAGTTTTAAGACACATCGGTGTATGTGAATAGTAGGTCACATGTCATTGCTGAAACGAGTTTTGATTTGAGAAAAATGAAAATGGCTGATCCAAGTCCAAGTTCCAGTTCAGGCAAGAGCGTGGATCAAAAGGATGGTGGGCAGGAAGATAGTGAAATGCCAGGCAGTTTGATCAATATCAGCCATCCTTTCCAACAATTTCCTCCTACTGCAGAGCAAAAACACAGGTTAATTTCTAAAAAAAAAAAAGTGAAGAAGATTGATTAATGGCCTGTCTTGTCTTGCTTATTATTAGTCTAGATCTAGATCTAGATCTAGAATCTATTTTAAATCAAAATATAGATATCTGTAAGTGTAAGAGCCAGATCTAGATTTTTAGATTCTAGATATGTATAGAATCTAGAGCTAGATCTAGATCTACCTCTGTAAAGAAGATTCTAAATCTATAGTCATAGTCTAGATATTTAAGATTTGTTCAGAAAAATATTTTTGAGTATGAAGTGGCTATAATGCCCCTTGCTGCCGGGTATGGCCATACACGTAAAAGCTCTCTTCCTCCCCTATTTGGCTATATATATATCTTTTTTATCTTTTTCTCCGCCAATTACCCCCTCTTCCTCCTCCTCTCTATCTTTCCTTCCCCCCTCATTCTCAGTCTGTATCTATCTCTTTCTCTCTCATTCTCATTCTCACGGCAATGCAATTCGTGTTTTTTCTCTGTCATTCAATCTAACACCCACCTACATACCCACCCACCCACACTTAAATGTGCACAAGCAGGAATGTGCGGCGCTTTTTCGTTTGTTACCCCAGGCGCAGTCCGCCAACTTGGATCGACTAGTTACTAGGAATCGAAAAAATACGCAATTTGTTCGGTCTCAATTTTTTTCATCTATCTGGAGCTAGATCTCAATATCAAGCCTTTTTTACAGGGAAACGAGGAAAATGAGTCTCATTACCAAATTTCTATTCTTATTTATAATGTTTTTGTTTTTTTGTTTTCCATTCCGGCATGGTTGTGTTGTAGTCTGGTTGCCTATTGTAATCGATTCCCAGTAATTGGTCGATCCAAAATGGCGGATTATGTTGGATACGCAGCCTGGGGTAACAAACGAAAAAGCGCCGGAATGAGCAGCATTTTATCGTTTAGTGTAGCTGATATTCCATCCATTCTATAGTGTCCATGAGTAAGTGGTGCCCATGATAAAGTAAGAGAAGTCACAAAGATCGGCGGCCGGGGAAATTGAAATAGTCTTTCGCATGCCTCTGTCACAGACGGCTGGCGAAATAGCCTTCACACTGCTTCGATCACCGGCGGTAGGGGAAATAGCATCGAGCTTTATATTTTCTTGATTCTAGATCTAATACACACATATACTGGATGACTTTAATTTTAATTAATAAAAGTGCCTTCCGACAACAGCTCAAGGTGCTGACCTCAACAGCTCAAGCTGCTGAAATGCCATATCAATCATATCTCGTGTCTTTATATTTTATATATATATATATATCTTATAAAATATATTCTTGATTTTTGTCAAGATCATTGTATTATATATATAGAATGTAGGCTTTGATTTTTAACCACAACAGTGTGGATCCAATTTTACTTCTTTCATATTTGGTGGGTTTTGAAAATATGGCTTTCATACGTTTCTGTTTGGAAAAAAAAAAAAATTCCTTTAAAAGTAAGAATAAAGAAGTATAATATAAGATATATTTTTAGTTAAAATTCTAAGTACTGCAAGTGTGTTTTACAGAGACAATATGCGCAATTAAAATAATGTGGAGGGATGGGGAGTTACCGCAAGGTACATAACTCTAGAAATTGTGTGCAATCTTCATTATATTCATTAGATACAACCACAACATATATGAATACAAGAGGAAAACAATTCAAATACTTCAAAGTCAATAGTGCTTTCTACAATAAAAATTAAAAAAGACATAGCCACAAACTTGGTTCAATCTAGCCACTGGAAAATGGATAGATACACTAATAGATTCTAGGCTAATTCCTGAGCCTGATATATGATGATAAAGAATCAACCCTCCTTTTTTTTTTAAAGTAAGAAATCAACCTCTATTGTTCATTCATGCGCACACAAAAGATGGGCCATGCATTTGCTCTATTCATCTGTCTCTCTTGCACACTTTAGCAATCTTCTGCAATCACATGACAGCTGAACGCTGTATGTTTGCCTTTTACCCGCTCTCATAAAATTTTGGCCACTGTCATTTTACCCATAAAATTCTTGCCTCGGCAGTGTTTATTTCTATCACTTTCATGGCATTTCAACTTTTTCTTTTTACTTAAACAATTGCAAACAGTGCTGAGAATGCACTGTGTGCATCATACAATACTCACCCTGTAAAGAGGGAAATGCCATCATGTGTTCTTATTCATATGCTACCAAGCACAAAGCAAGACAAAACAAACATAAAAAGTGTAACCAAAAGGCAATATATGTTCTTTTTTCTATGTATTTAATGCACAAAAATCTCATGATGCAAATTGTGGGTTTGATTCATTTAATCAGCTTTAATATATGATCATTGAAACCTCCCAACTAACTCAGTCACCTAATTATGTGAAACCTTCCATTTATTAAGTGGGATTCTTGGGTTGTTGGATGACGCTCTCTCCTCTTTATTACCATTCATAGTGCCTCCTTTGTCTCTGTTCTACATATGTTTGTGTGAAAGTCTTAAGCTCTAGTATTTGTCTTAGTCCAAGATCTTACATGTAGAACTTCTCAACATATAAATGTTAGTTTGAATAAGAAAGTAAAATTTATAATTTTTATTAGCTTCTGGAGAATATCAAAGTATTTCTACATTCAACCTACATGGAAAGAACCAACTGAAACTTAAATTAGATCTAAGTTCATTTTCACCATAATGTACACTCCCAATATTGAAATATAATCCAGCAATTTGTAAACAGACTTTATTGATGGATGACAAAGCAATGACATGGTCCCAGACCTTACAAGAATCTGCAAGTGGATTGGTTGTTGTTTACTGTATGGCTTTTAGTAGTACTGTGTGAAAAAAAATAATCTCCGTTGAAAAAGGTCAGAGTCTATGCCCAATTTTCAAGGCCTGTGTGCTTCCCAGGTTAATGAGGTCAGCCGTGAATATAGGGTCTATGTGTGCTTCACCTAGACACCAGTGCACCCAAATTCAGAGATGGCCTGGGTCAAGAGGTGGTGATGTTTTAAGGAGGTGTAGCAGTAAAACAGGCTTGTAATGTGTCAACCAACAAGAATTTTGGGGTGTCAGGTAGTGCAACATGGAGTATAGCATGCTACCTGCAGGGCTACTATAAGTCAGTGCTAAGTGTTACATGTAGTTATTCACTGTTATTAGGGGATGTAGCTTATTTTAACAATTTACTATTTCTTATAATTTTTTTGTTTTGTTTTTGTTTTAGAAAAGTTACATGTTATTATCACACTGACCATTGTAATGCTATGTTAGTTAATTATAGGGCATTCTTACATACAGAAATATATCTTTTTCTGTTTGTTTTGAGCCATCACAAACACACCTACGTCATAATGGCCAAGGGCTAAAGTCAATAAAACACACAACACCTACATACATATATATAATAGGGACAGATTTACAGTGTGTGAAGGAGGTTATAAGAATAATCAATTTCACCTTCTCTTTGGACGGAAGGGGCTGGCCCACATGATTCACACATTTGGCTGGGTTCAATCATGCGTAGAAGTCTTTGTCTTATCGGATAGAAAAAGGTGGATGAGGATGACATTTGCGTCATAGGCATGCTAGCTTGAATTATGAGATAGCAGTAGATAGGGAAGAAGGAAAAACATATCTGCATTGTGCAATAAAATGGGATGCTTTTGAACCCATATCTTAATGAGCTGTCTAACTTAAAACTTTTTCTCTGATAATTTAAATTAAACAATAGGATTGGCAAACTGCGGTGTCTTGGAATTGTGTGTGAAGGTGTATTTTACATTTTAATGTTATCCCCTCTTCTCGAAAATGGCAAGCTGTGATGCTGTTTGTAAGGTAACGGTCCAATGGAATGTTCCCTCATTCCTGTCAATGTGTAGTGCCATTGGGAGTGGTTTGAAAATACTATATAATGCATAGTAACAAAACCCAAAACATTTGACATGCTGATCTGGATAATTATATCCAGATTTATATTTATCACAAAGATATTTATAGCTTTCCTTGAAAGAAATAGTTTACTTTAGTAAAAGTGTGACTGAATAGTGAAATGAAGCTCTTTGTTAATATAAACTCTTTCTTATGACCCCCATGGCCCTGAACAGCTCAGTAATGGAGTGAATAGAAATACAAAGTTAAGCTCTTGGAGACTCTTAATATTAAACTGGTTGAAAAAGATCAATTCCTCCCCCATGTGAACGAAATGAGATTTCATTTACTGTCATTATATGGTAAGTCTCTATCATAACCAGTATATTTCATATTCGGCATCTCTCTAACATTTTGCGTCACCTCATCCTCTATTAAAAGAAAGTACTATTCTATTTTGTTCACAGGCATACTATGTCTGGCATATCTCTAGATGCAACAGCAAGGAGAAAATCATTTATCAAAGATTTCTGTGTTGCAACACCTGAAGAATTTGTCAAGAGCTTTGGTGGGGATGTTGTCATCAACAAGGTATTGGTCACTGGTTCATTAATGTTAAAGATCTCATATATACTGTATTCATGAGTAAACATTGGCATCTCTGTGAATTATGAGAAAATAATGTTCTAAATAGTATTTCATATTTCTTATATTTCTTACCATGTATTGAGTAGTGTCTTAAATAGTGTTCCATGTTTCTTACCAGGTATTGAGTAGTGTTCCTAAATAGTGTTTCATATTTCTTATATTTCTTACCAGGTATTGAGTAGTGTCTTAAATAGTGTTCCATATTTCTTACCAGGTATTGATTGCCAATAATGGTATCGCTGCTGTTAAGTGCATGCGCTCAGTGCGTCGATGGGCATATGAAATGTTCCGCAATGAGAGAGCGATCAAGTTTGCAGTCATGGTCACCCCAGAAGATCTCAAGGCCAATGCAGGTAACAACTATGTATTAACAACTCTAACTACACAGAAGTAAACATGAACAAACTGTAGTGAATGGCTCTCAAGGAAATTTGAGCTAGAAATAAGGTTACCATCCTTTTCAAGGCAATGGATGACCTAGCAATGTAGAATTTCAACTCAAAGTATAACATGCTCTTATAATGCTCGCATTAGATTTAAAGCGATTTTGCTATAAATGTGTCAGATATATACTGAACTGTCTTCTGTTGTTAATCTTAAACATTTGAAAGTTCTCACCGTGAATGTTTTATCTTTCTGCTGATAAAATTTCCCTCTTTTACTCTTACCTTCTTTTTCTGCTTTTGTTTATTAGAAATAATTTAGAACATGTTTTGCTCTGAAACCACCACTGTCACTACAAAATGTTTTTTTTGTTTGTTTTTTTTATGCATTTATTTAGAGGGAGTTTTCATTTTTGTGTTGAGTTTTTGTAGCTATTTAGAGGCGTCATCAGTAATTTAAATTAAGCCTTTTTCTAGACAGGCTAAAGTAGAGGAAAACAATTCCTTTGTAACTGCATTTCATAATTTATTTTTCCCCCTTCAAATTAAATATTTTTTTCCAGAATATATCCGTATGGCTGATCAGTATGTTCCCGTGCCAGGAGGTACGAATAACAACAACTATGCTAACGTGGAGCTCATTCTAGATATTGCAAAAAGAATCCCAGTGCAAGCAGTGTGGGCCGGCTGGGGACATGCATCAGAGAACCCCAAACTACCAGAGTTACTCCATAAAAATGGCATTCAGTTTATTGGTAAGAAGGAGATTGATCTTTACAACATTAAATAATATTGTGATCATACATATTGAGAGTCATTGCAATCAACGTTAAGGGCATGTATGTTTGGTCAGACATTGAAATAGTAAATATAGTGACCTCATTGTTGGGTTGTGTTAGTATTGTTGAGAAATTTTAATTTAGCAAGTCGAAGGAGAAAGATTAGTCTGCAGTATTTATTTGTGTTTATGCAGGGATTTAGTAGCTTAAAATCAAGTCTTTCATCACCATCAAAAGCAGAAAAGGCATAACTCATAAGTTTGCTTGCTTTTTCCCAAAATGCTCTTAGTCCGTCGTTTCCCCCTGCCCCTTCTCCCCTTCTCCCCTTCCAGCCATGCTATTTCTTTGCAAGTATTCTCTGTGTTCTCTTTATACATGAGTTTCCTCTCAATAATCTACCAGCATTCAAAATTTTAATGAATGTTTAATTCCCTCTTCCAGGCCCACCAGAAAATGCCATGTGGTCTTTAGGGGACAAAATTGCTTCATCCATTGTTGCCCAAACTGCTGGAGTTCCTACTCTACCTTGGAGTGGCTCAGGTATTCTTGACGTTTGCTGCCTTTTCAACCACAGCTATAAGCTTGATGTATTTTGTTATACAAAATGTATTCAATTTTTGGTATTTATTATCTGTGCAATATAATTTCAGACAAAATAACTGTCTGGACCAACACAATTTTTTGCCAGGTTTCAATGATTTGAAACAATCAGTATGCTAAACATTGGTTTAACATATTTCTCAAGACTTCTTCAGTTTCTAACTGCATACCAGTGGTCTGTTAACTTTCTTTGCCGTATGGGCACAATAATCCTCATTTAAGAGCAACCAATTTCATCTAGTTGCAGATTCTGCAAAGTTAATTATTGTTATTTTTCTTTTTCTTATTTTTATTCTTTCTGTTCAGTTTTGTTATGGTCATCAGTACTAATCGTTTCACTTTTCTCTGTCAGGTTTGATGTTGAGTCAGTCTGATTACTCTGGGAAGACCCTTATTGTGCCATCGGATTTGTATCGCAAAGGTTGTGCTGCAGATGCGGACGAAGGCCTGGAAGCTGCCAAAAGTATAGGTTTTCCTGTCATGATTAAAGCATCAGAAGGTGGGGGAGGGAAAGGGATCAGAAAAGTAGAAAATGCTGAAGAATTTGCCAACTTTTTTCGTCAGGTTTGTTGTTTTATTGTCTTCATCATTTCTTAATGTGATCATTGAAGAAATATAATTGTATCTGTGGGGCACTTTTCTTTTCTTTTTTTTCTTTTTTTTTTGTTTGTTTGCTGCAGTGAGTTATGTTCACTTTTTGAGTTTGATTAGTTTACTTTTTTGTTTTTATTTGCTTTTGTCTTTGACCAAATAATATTTCCATAGGATTATGTCTTGAATTATAATGATCTTCCTTTCTCTCTATCACTGATAGACTGGTATTCGATTCACAACATCAATGCAGGAAAGCGCTGTAATAATAATAATAATAATAATAATAATAATAAAAATGATGAATTTTTCTACATCGCTGCCCATTTTCAGTAGACTTCTCATGCTTTGCTTAGCAGATAGAATTTGATGCCTTAAGCTTCCCGGCAACATATACTATAAAAAGATTAATTAAGTAGGATTAAAAATGGCACTAAACAACATAAATTGATTTGTCCTTCATTGAATTGTATTGATTGTACATATTCCCTCTCAAAAGCCACTCAAAATCTTGAAGACTTCCTTCCCAACTGTTGACTTACCATGGCAAACATTTTCTCTAAGGTCCAACAAGAAGTGCCTGGTTCACCCATCTTCATTATGAAGCTGGCATCAGCAGCTCGTCACCTGGAGGTGCAGCTCTTGGCAGATAAGTATGGCAATGCCATATCGTTATTTGGTAGGGATTGTTCCATCCAGCGACGACATCAGAAAATTATAGAGGAAGCTCCTGCTGTAATAGCCAAGCCTGATGTCTTTGAACGAATGGAAAAAGTAAAGACATTTTTTTGTTAATGTTTTTCATCAGTCACATTAGAATTGAAAATGATAATGAAGAAATTTAGATTTTTAGTATGGGAGAAAAGGTCCTGTATTTTCTTCATTCACCACACTACTATGCATGTTTGTTTCAATGTTATTATGAAAGAGTAATTGAAAGAATTCAAATACATTTTCTGATAAAATAAAGAAAAATAAAAAAAATAAAAATAAGAAAAAAAAAAATTAACTGTGTTTGCCCCAATAAAGTAATTAGAGTAGAAATACAAGAACAGAACAAAAATATATGTCTTAATAAAGTCTAAATAGAGTAAAAATACAAGAACATAAATAATCTGCCTTAATAAAGTCAAATCAGAGTAAAAATACAAGAACAGTTAAAAAAAAAAAATAGCATAACTCTCTATCAGCTGTCACAAGAAAAGATTCCTTTTGTTGACTAGGTAATATTAAGGTGGTATGGTAATACTTAAGTCAAGGGAAAAATAAAGCAAATAATTTACAATTTAAACTGCCATTTCTTTCAGGCTGCTGTCACTCTGGCTAAAATGGTAGGCTATGTCAGCGCTGGAACAGTAGAATACCTTTACAATGCTGACCAAGACACCTTCCATTTTCTGGAATTGAACCCCCGACTCCAGGTGGAACATCCTTGCACAGAGATGGTGGCTGATGTCAATCTACCAGCTGCACAGTTGCAGGTAAGTTTAGATAAATGTACATGTTCTGTTTAGAATGAATATGGAAAGCAAAAACCTTCGACAAGTAATGAATTGTCTGCATATTTTTCATACAAAACCTACCATCTAAATGACTATAACCTAAGCACATCATTCTAGTGGAAGACGTTTTTGTAAACATTTTTTTTTATTTTAATATGTTTAACCTAGAGAGTCAGGATATTTGTTTTTGGGTTTGGGTTTTTTAAATTTTTGGTGCTTTTTGTTATTGTTTTTTTTGTTGTTTTTTTAGTTGCGTCTTCTTTTTTTTTTCTGAAGCGAATACTTGAGAAAATAAATCAGTCCTTGACTGCTTTTGCTTTTAAAATAGGTGATCAGTTTATGTGAAGATTAATGCTGCCCAGTGAAACACAATAATGAATATCATCTTTTTTTTGTTTTTGTTGAACCACAGGTGGCCATGGGTCTTCCCTTGTATCGAATCAAAGATATCCGTCTTTTGTACGGTATGGACCCATGGGGAAGCACAGACATAAATTTTGATGACCCTCAGGTACATCCCATTCCCAGGGGTCATGTTATAGCTGCCCGAATCACCAGTGAAAATCCGGATGAGGTAAGGCCAATATGCTGGGAGTGGTAAAAGCGTGCCAATGTCTTTGGCTATCACCATCTACAATGGCATCATATTTTCCTCTATATTTATTTGTATATATGTACTTTGATTTGGTAACAATCAGTTATATTAACTCAGTATTGCCATATTGAAGAAAAAAATTGAGTGTGAGATAATAATGCCTGTCTTTAAATGATTAAAAGGAAGAACATGTTGTCTATTAAAAAACTGAACATCCAATGCATATCATTCATATGATCATTATGATCATCACTTTAACACTCAAGAGAACGGGGCAGATATGGAATTTAGACAACGAGGCAGATGTGGAATTGAGAGAACGAGGTGGAATTAAGAGAAATAGGCGGATGTGGAATTTAAGAGAACGAGGCGGATTTGGAATTGCTGTCTACTCAAACAAAGTGATAGGCTCTCTACCCATGGCACTTGCTTGAGGGCTAGATCCATGTCCAAGCTGAACCTTTTGCATCAAATTCTTGCCTTGATTATTTTCAATGCATGGATATAATCACTAGTGGACAAAGTAAATTAACTCCCCATTGTAAAAAGTCAGTGATCACTCCATTAATATCCCAAAGTAAGGTGGTTTTGATTTTGCTGGCTGATTTTTCTGCCGGCATGAGTTCCTTCAGCTGAGTTTGAGTCGATATCTTGATACAACTTTATGTACGTTATATACTCTATATACGTTAAGGCATGGAATTTAATGTGTTCAGGAAAAGCAACTTGCATTACTTTTGGATTTACCGTATGCTTCGTTATTTTCAGGGATTCAAACCTAGCTCAGGCACAGTACAGGAATTAAATTTTCGGAGCAGCAAGAATGTTTGGGGATACTTCAGTGTAATTGCTTCTGGTGGTTTACACGAGTTTGCAGACTCACAGTTTGGCCATTGCTTTTCCTGGGGTGAAGACCGAGAAGATGCAAGAGAGTATGTATATATATGTATATATCCATGTCTATGGTTTTGTAATGCAGATTGCTATTAATTAGCATAATTACCTAGGGAACATGTCCAAGAAGTAATATTAATTAGCATAATTACCTAGGGAACATGTCCAAGAAGTATTATTAATTAGCATAATTATCTAGGGAACATGTCCAAGAAGTAATTTTAACGTACAATTTGCACAATAACTGAAATGCTTTTCCACCATTCCCCTCATATTTCATTATTAACAAGCAACTTGGAAATGTCTTGAGTTATACTAGAAATGAATATCTTTTGTTTCTATGGATTCACTACAGTAGTCATTTATCAACAATTTATCAAATGGCTATTGTTTATGTAATTATTTTATTACATGTGTTTAAGTCATTATTCTTGAATTTTTATTTCTCACATAAAATAAATTCAAATTAAGCTAATGATATACAATGAAAATTTGTGCGACTTTCATTTAAGTCTACTTTATGTCAAATCTATCATGTTTATTTAGATTATTAATTCCTGTTTTAAAAAAAAATACTGAAAGAAGAAAATAACTGTTTGCACTTGTATAAAGCAAACTTCTTTTCCTTATTCTTATTTCAGGAATCTTGTTGTTGCTTTAAAAGAGCTTTCAATTCGTGGCGATTTCCGTACAACTGTAGAGTATCTGATCAAACTGTTAGAGACTGAAACATACCAGAACAATATGATCACCACTGCCTGGTTGGACAAACTCATTGCAGAGAAGGTGCAAGCAGAGAAACCTGACCTGATGTTGGGGGTTGTGTGTGGTGCTCTACACATAGCTGATCAGGCCATTTTGAGTGGCTTTCAGGACTTTCAGACATCCTTAGAGAAGTGAGTCGAAATTTTTTTTTTCAGTTGGATTTTATTGTCTTATCTCCCCCCC
>JBCJKE010062372.1:0-11727 GCA_039654525.1 Melibe bucephala | reverse complement strand
CCCCCCCCACAACATACCAAAAATGGAAAAATTAAAGTGAACAACATACAGCAAATTCCTGATAAGGGGGTTTGATGGCAAATCGACGAATAGCTTGTATGGCAGCATCAGGAGGGTAAACCATCGGAAGAGGAAGGGGTGGTGGAGGGGGTGCTGAAGGTTTTTGCATAGCAGCAAACCTTCTCTGGCATGCATGTCTCATAGCCATTTCTGAGCAATGGTATTCCTGGCAGAAAGAAAAACCACGATGCCTAAAGATTACTTTCACCAAAACTTTTAACTGACATAGAATGATTACTAAACAGAGGATGTAAAAAGGTCTTTTATATTAGCATTTAAATTACCTCAAATCAAATGGAGGTGATAGACTTAGTAATTTTCAAGTTCAATTCATAATACCTAGAAGGATTACAATTTTGTCAACTCAAAGAAGGAAAAATAAATTGCCACAAAATGAATTCAACCAATGTTTTTTGCAACTGATGAATGCCTATTGCAGAAATTTGACATTTCTGATTAAATCAGAATGTATTGTACATTTTACCTTTCAAAGTCCTTTAATGCAATTATCTGCTTTTCATGCACGCATTTCAGTTACTAACCTGCACATGGGAGACCAATGACCATCTCTTCCTGACCATTTTTTCACATGTCACCCACTGGCAACAGCTCTCTGGGTTTTTGGAAATATGATGTCTGAAGACATGGAGAAAGACGAGCCTTGCAGAATTAAAGCACCTGAAAGCACGAGATGTGGATTAATGTTATGCAGAGATTGTCATACAGAAATACGTTATTTCCACCACTATAAGTAAAACTTCATTGAACAAAAACCCTGCTAATATATTAATGTTAAAAGAAAAACCCAACCAAACAAAATAAAGCAAACAAAAAAAAAAAAAAAACAACAACTAAACACACAAGAAAATTTGTTCATATATAAAACTGTCTCTACTCTACCTTCTACAAAACCATGCCATTTACTTCCTCTTCCTCTTCATAAAAGCTGACCAACTAAGACTATCTAAACTTGAAGATGGTTAATGTTTGACCTTGTCAAGTGATAATACTGCTTGGCCATTAATTGCCATTACCTGAAAAGAAGGGTAAATTTCTAACTCTTTGTTCTTTTGGGGGTGTCCACTGTTCTTTTTTCATTACCTGATGTGTAGATCCGGTTATAATTGTTGACTACAAACAAATGTGCCTGTTTTTTGTTTTTTGTTGTTGGGGTTTTTTTTGTTTTTGTTTTTTTGTGTTTTTTTTTTTGTTTTGGTTTTTTTTTTTGGGGGGGGGGGGGGGGGGGATTATGTTGTTTTGTTTTTGTTTGTTTTTGTTTTATAATGTGCTCCCATACATACCCTCCTTAATCTAGGACTGATTATAGCACTAATCTTAAACATGTTGAGGGCAGTCATTGATATTAAGTTTTAGGAACGCTAGGAATCCATTTGCATTAAATTATAAATCCCTCAGGGAAAATTTGTCTTTTGGTTTTTAACCTATGAAAACCAAGCATTAGTTGCAGGAGCAGTGTCGCGAACAGAGGCAATTGCCAAATAGAGTAAAATCACAATGTCCCCATCAGAGCTCCAACCCAAAACCATTCAGTTGCAAGTCCAAAACATTACCGTTGAGCCACTGTGACCACTTAGGTATTGTAAGGTTTTTGTACTATCACTGTAGTTCATTATCTATAAAAATTTCAACATCTAGGAATATTGCACTATTTGTCATTTTTAAGGCTTGGTAATGTGTGTAACATGTAATTATGTAATTGATTCTGTAAGTTTCTTTTTACAGTGGAGTCTGTGAAGGGATGCTTGGAATTATACAACCAAGTAACTGGGTGGAGAAGAGAGAGTAAGAAGCATCTCTAGACCTTGCCTATGGGGTGTTGCAATGAGGGAGAATCCCTATGCAAGTTCAAGACAATTATTAATATATATTTAACTTAATGGCCTCAAGCAGCGTAGAACTATCGGCGCGTATGCTACAGTAATGTGTGGTCTTACACTTACACACCTCATTACCCTACTGGGTTTGCGATCACTGTCATGTAGAGTATTATTAGTATTAGTATTAGTAATTAAACTAAGCCTGGCACTGTGTGCTTTCCAATTAGGCCTGAGCAAAACAACATTGGAGTTACCCAAAAGTGGGAGGAGAGAGGTCATGGTGACAGAAAGATAGTTTACTTTAACGGACTGAGTGCAATCCATATTTATACAAACCACTTTGTTTAGTTGACATATAAATGAGAGAAAAAAAATAGCCTGATCTGCTGACACTTGATAGATCTTGATCTGTACATTATATATAGAGAGATCTATATCTACATCTAAAAGCAACTAATAATCCTAATTACTATCCCTTTTTCTAAATTTTGATCTGTTTCTTGATAAATACAAGATCAATGCTGGAATGCATGAAAAAGAAAAAGTTAGCCTGATCTGCAATATAACTGAGGCAAGAAGAAAAAAATATTTACACACAATCAAAGGAGCCGCATAAAATAAGTTAATGAGTTAATGTGACTCTGCCTCAACAATGAATTAGACGCATCCAACGTCTCTGTTTTTTTACAGCCATTAATGAAATATAGACAAGGAGACACATAAGCAACTATAGTGCTATTCATACTTTTCTGTTACAGAACAGGTGCTATTTCTTTGAATCTGTCGGTTAAATTTTAATGAAAGTTTTGTTGCGGCCTGAGAAAACTTATAATGATATGACATACTATTTTGATCTTTGACGGTTGCATAGTTCAAATTTTTTCTCTTTATATTTTTTAACTGTTGCAGTTATCTGATACAGTAACTGAAATCGAGGTTCTACACTAAGATAGAAAAAAAAAAAGGAGCTTTTCACAAAGCACAATATCCACTAAATGGGCTCAGAGCGCTTTACAAGGGGTCCCCGGCCAACAGCAGCACAACACATAAGAAAGAACATTATGCTGCCGGTTAGGAACAATTCATTATTCTCCGGACGAAGACAATGCTGTTTTACAATCAGGTACTCATTACACCTGAGTCGGGTGAGGAAAATGTGGTATACGTGGGAAACCTGTCCCAAGGGCCCACATCGTGACTCGAACCCGCAATCTCTCGATTATGAGCTGAGTACCTTCCCTCTTAGACTACAATGCCCACATTTTACAGGTCATAATATCTCAGTTTTCTTCTGTCAAAGACTCTTGCCTTTATTAATTTGTTCTCGTTAATTGCCCACACAGGATTATGAGTGAAATGAGTAAAACATTTGCATCTACGGCTCGTGACAGCATATATCATTAAACTGTATTAACACCGATGATTTTCACCACGCAGAGTATTGTTTAAGAGGCGAGTGAATAGTAAGGGAGTGAGAAAGGGAGGAGGGATAAGTGTCTGGAGGAGAAAATGACTTTGTGTTCACGCATGTATTTTGTGTCATGATATGAGTCAAAGCATATGAACAAATTATCCTTTGAGACCCTTTGGTAATGACATTTAAAATTGACAACTTATTTAAATTGATTTTCTGGTTTATATAGTACAGAGTGAAATTTTTCAAAACCGGTATGCGAACAAGTTTGAAAAAATGGTATGTTAAAGTCATTAAGACTTTAAATATATCATGACAATTTTGATGAAATTGAACTAGCAGTTTATTAGATACGATTTTCTGTGGCAGAAGAAAATATGAAATCATGCACTATAAAATGCAATTCTCAGTCATTCAAAATATAGCACCAGCAAACAGCCTGACCGGAACAAATTACAAGGTGCCAAGGCCAATCCTTGAAGAACCGGACTTTCAACACAGGTAGATGGATGAAATTCCACTTCTTCCCACGTTGGCCAGAATCAGGAGGCCTGGATGCTATACAGATTATCTCGAATCGGCATTAAAATGAGCATAGCTTTACAATGCAGTGCCAGAAATACTCATTACAGTTTTTCCCACTTTGGTCTAACGTAGGATGTAATCAGAGATCTCAAGTTTCTCTAAGATGGAATTTAGTGTCAAAAGAGAAGACATGAGATTTGAACCTTAATTTAAATCTACCCACAAGGCATACCTCCCTAGTTGAAGATCCAAAATTGTGTAGAAGAAAAAGTAATTTGACTCAAAAAAAAGTGTAATCATGCTTATAATAATCAACTCACCAGTAAAATCTTAAATTTTGACTACCAATCTCTGCAAGTGTATCCAATCCTCATAGTCCCTGTTCTGAATTTTTGTCCAAATGACATTTGATCCATCAAACAAATGCAGAGTCGTAGTGAGAAGGGTAAAAATACATTTACCACACCCAACATTTATTTATCTACACTATGTATATTGATGAAGGTCAATGTTGTGCTTGGCTGATTTAGCCCAGCAAAGACTTGCTGTAGCAAGCCTTGGGGCGCTTTAACTACTTCTTGGTGTACTCATCTTGCTGCTGTTTTGTATTGATGACAAGATGAGCTTCCAGGGTTTCTGATCCCATGGAGGCTCTCTGGTCAGTTTTGGGGTGGGGAATGGTGATGAGGCCCTACTCGCGATTTGATGATACAGGGCCATTCCTTAGTATAGGCAATCCTAAAGCATTGCTCTACCTTTTTCTTTTTTGCCAATGGTTGTATCTTCACCATGACGATACCGATTTAGCGATCTTCACTAGATCTAGCCTTAATTCCAAGATTAATCACTTAATCACCAGCCTTAATTCCAAGATTTAGATCTAGATCCAGAATAGTCTAAAAACCTTAGTCTTAGTTTCCAACACTAAAAACGCACTAGATTAGATCTTTAAACGATTTATAAGTGTCAAGGTCTACTCACAGTCTTCGCAAGAAATATTTCGCACACAAAAGGAATTAACATCTAGATGTATATGAACATTTGATATAATCCTCAGAATAAAAAGTCAGCACAGGTATATTTCTTGAACTACTTAAGACATGACAAAACTGGATCTAGATCTAAGTCCTCATGAAGAATGAAAGACCTACGCACCAACAGAACATTCAAACTCAAGGCCAGCCCCAGCAGCTGTATAGTTTAAGAGCTGTATCAAATCATGTGAACTGTTCAATGCTCACAAGACCCAACTAATAGAAACAACTCACACCGATTGGCTATTATCTATAGATGGTAACTTAGCAAATCCCTCACCAAGAATATGACGTCATTACTGCTCGCAAAACACAAGACTGCTTGCTAATCCATAATTTTTGAAAACGTGTACTCGCAAAACCCTTAAAAAGCAAGCACAATCCAGTGCTGATGTTACTACTGTTACCCAAGGAAATCCGGGTGGCAAATAATGCATACTTTTCCACTTTTTGCGTACTTCTGCAATCTGACCCATTTGTGTGTGATAATTATGTCAAAAGTGTAAAACTAGGGAGGTTTGACAAGGTAATCTTTATGGTGAAACAGGAGACAGTGGAAAGTCATAAGAAAGAAACAAGAGGGAGAGCAAAAGCTCATACCAACTATCAATATAAGCTATGAAATGAAAAACACAGGATGTAAAATAAGATAACAGAGCCAAGTAGATATGTGTTCATTAAAATCCCTTCTGAAATTGTAATTTGAGAGTACAGATTGAACTTCCGTTTAACTCAACTATACGAGTTAAGATGTCTCACCTTCGACAAGATCCCCATTCACATCGATATTCCAGCGAGATGGAAACTGCCGTCTTTCCGTCACCTGTGGATCCCCTAATGAATGTCTCAACTACGCCTTTCTTCTTCCTCAATCTTTGAGGCAAGACAGCAGGTTGTGGTGTGTTTACTTCATTGAGCTTTTTGGGTGGTGGTTTCTTTTTGGCAGAGGCCCCTGCAGGAGTCATCATCTTAGAGGCCTTATCTCCAACATCACTAGCACTATCATTACTAACATCACTGTCTTCAGAGTTAGATCTAAAGACAGGTGGCTGGCTTACAGTATTAGTGCTACTGTTGACCGATGAAGGGCAAGACAGTGTAGATATCCGTGTTCTAGGGTGAGAATCTGTTGCAATCATTGGTTGTTGCTGTGGTATTTTGGGCTGGGTAGGAACAGTAGCGACTTTTTGCTGCAGATGCTGCCTGGCAACCATTTGCAATGTCTGGCCCTCATGAGAATTGACAATTGACTGAACATTTTGGGAAGCTGGGGTAAGGCCTGCTCCATTGCTGGTAATCACCCTTCCAGGCAAGTTTCTATGGGGTTGTGACTCCCCTGGAGGGGGTATTGACTCAGATGTACATCCATTTGGTATATCACTTCCCTTAACAGCACCCACAGAAGAGGTAAGTTGATTAGAAGTTGTCACAGCGGCGGTTGTGAGAGGTGGTTTTGATTTATCATAAATATGACACCCGTTTTCCATATGTACAAAACCATTGACTTTTGATCTTGCTGCTTTCTCAACTAATTTGACCAGGCTGGCCTTCAAGTCAGGTCCCTCTTTGTCAGAGTCTACAAGCTTGCCATTTGGAATGTCTTTGTCGCACAACATGCCTCCCGTTGAGAGAGGGGATGGAGGAAAGTCACTGGACATAGAATCGGGAGAGCCAAGGGCTCCATTAACTTCGGAGACGTTGCCATTGCAGTGCACAGTTTGAGGCAATTGCTGCAGTTGGGAAGTTGCAATTGATGATGACAGAACTTGCTGCTGCTGCTGCTGGAGTTGAGGGATGTGTGTCACATGAGGATTTTGGATTTGCTGAGCAGCAATAGCAGATGGTAGACTGTTCTGTTGTTGAAATTGATTTTGTTGAGTAGGAATTGCATCAGATCTAGTCAACTGAGATTCACTCCCGGTCACTTGGGGCACGTGAACAGTGGGGCCATTCAAGGCTGGATGGTGATTGGAGGATACGGTTGGCAGTGGATTTTGTAACTGGGTGGGCTGAGCAGGTATGGACTGGATGACCAAGTTGGCCTGAGGCTGGCTCTGTGGCTGAGGTTGTGGTGCCATGCATATATTGGCAGTGTTCCCTGTCACTGATGCTATCTGCATCCCCATGGGCAGGTTGCTTTGATTGATGACAATCTGCCTTGTCCCTAACTGGCCGGAAAGCTGTCCCGTCTGAGAGGTCAGAGGAGATACAATGGGCTGCTGAGTTTGAAGTGTGAGGGACGGCATCATGTTGACCCCTCCAGTTTGCTGTATGATGAGTGATGATGTCTGCCTATAGTTGGGAGGCACCACAAAAGACACAGTCCTAGGCTGACTTTGGTTCTGCTGCTGTACAGGCCCCACACCTCCTTGCAGCAACAACTGACGAGAAGGCATGACAATGGTGCCTGGGGGTGTCTGGATAACCACAGTTGATGGCACCCCAATAGATGGCCTATTAGTGCCTTGGACAGGAGCAGAAATGAGCATCTGAGAGGCTTGCTGGGGATTGGATGTCAAAAGGGCTGCCACAGCGGGGGATGAAATGGACTGAGTGACTGACGTACACTGCTGAGGACTGGCCATTGAGGCAGAACCTGGAGCATTTCCCAAGGAATGGCCAGCAATTTGAACGGATGATGGCGTTCGAATGAGGTGATTGAGAGTTATGGAGGAGGGGGATGTCATTGAGCACTGCTGCTGCTGCTGGACAAAACTTGTTGTCGGTCGAGGACCCACAACCAAAGTAGAGGAACCCTGCATGGAAAGCACAGGATTTGTAATGTTGGATGGTTGGAGGGATGCCTGAGGAATGATAGGAGCATTTTGGCGTTGCTGTACAAATGTCACGTTACCACTGGGCTGCCCCAGTGAATGATTATTAGTTACTTGTTGCACGTTTTGAGATTGTTGCTGTACTACTTGAAGGTTGACTGTCTGTTGCTGGGAAAGAATAGGGGCAGATGTATTTGATGACTGGATCAGGGGAACGTTCGCACACTGCTGAGCACTGCTTGGGAAACCTGTGTTTAGTGGTGGGGCAGTCGTTATGGTGACAGCCCCAGCCCCTGGAGCAGTACCCATATTGTGTGACATTTGATTTGGTTTTTGAGCATTAGAATTAAGGGCACCAGCATCCCTGTTTGATTCCTGGTTCATGGCTGCAATGCCAGCGGATAGCTGGCTTGTATGGTTGTGCATGGAAGGCTCTAGTGACAGTAATGGCTGGTTGGGATGAGATGCCTGAATTGCTGGGGACAGGTTGGGATGTGTGAGGGAAGAGGATGATGATGAGGTGGATTGACTCTGTGACTGATTGGTGGAATGGGATGGCAAGGGGCATGCAGCCTGGGGTGACCAACTCTCTGACGTCACTACAGTTGATCTTCCTTGCTGGTAAACTGGACGGTACCCAGGATTCATCTGACTAGATGTGACAGCAGGACATGCCATTATGCTGGTAGGGAGTAAGTATGAAGCACCACCCGAGGGGGATGACTTGGTGGTGATGACAGGTGAAATGGTTGTGGTGACAATGACAGGAACTGGCAAGCACATACTGGATTTTGGTGAGATGACTGGTTCTAATGATGACTCTGAAGATGTCTGACATAGCTTCTTGGCCAAAAGACTTTTCACACATGATGGATCTGATGAATCCTCTGCAGGGGAAGAGTTATATGATGGAGAGTCAGATGCGACTCCATTCTGATTTATATGACTGAGACTACCTTCATCTGGAATAAAAGAAGGGCTGGACATACTAATCATATGTGGAATGGCAGATCCAGATTTCTGAAGAGGTGTTATAATGTTGGAATCCACATCTCTCTTCTTGGCTCTCAGTTGGGGTGGGAGAGGCGGTGCTATAACCTTTGCAACTTTTCTATTGACAGGAAGTGTAGGGCTAGACTTGCCAACTAGAGACTGTTGGGGTGGTGTGACAGTGTTCCTTGCCGCGGATATGCTTGTTGCGGGGTTACCTGGTGAGTGAGGAAGGTGATGAGGTGAAGATAGTCTTGGCGGCTCCATGAGTCGCTGGCGTAACGTTGGGGTAACAACATGGGGTGGTATCTGCTGGGGGCTTACACTCACATTTACAGCTTTAGCCACTGAAAGCAAGAAAACAAAGGAAAACCAAAAATAGATGCTGCCGCTGATAGACAGCTACGAAAGAGAAGCAAAATAGTTACAACATAAAGCTATGGGTTACAATGCAAAAGAAAACATACAAATCAAAGCCTGAGATTGAAACACATAGACAACATCTACGATTAGTAGTGCCAGAGACTCAAAACCAAAAGTTACATACTTTGTCATATCTGCATTTCTCAGAAATCTCGGCTATTGTTTCAAATTTAACAGTAACCGACATGTCTCAAAATTGTGAAGAAGAGAAGGGAAAAAAAAGCAAACTATTTACAACGAAACGGATAGAAGTACAGTAATTTGACAGAAAAAATTGCTTGGTGTATAAGAGTGTTTTGATCTCAGACAGTGAAATGTAAAGGTAAAATGTGCTGATCATTACATTAGATGAAAGTAAAAGAAAACAACATATTTCTTAAGAAATCAACATCCGTTTTTAATTTTTTTTTTATAATTGTCACCTTGCATTTAAAACCCAAAATCCTTTCAATTATAAAATTGACTCCTAAAGAAACTAAAACAGTGATCAGCAACAATTAAATGAAGATTAGCCCATTAGCCCTTGCATAATTCACAGCCTTTTCCTTTCCTTCAAATTAGAGAAAGAAATGTGCTCCATTAAAACATAATATTTCATACTTCTCTGAAGGTAAAAGCAACATTTAATTTCACATTTTATAGATATTAAAGTATATGTATTTTTAAATTGTTTTAGGTTATCTTCTTTTAATCTCATTCACTTAAGCTCAAACACTCAAAGACTTTTAACTTAACACGGTAATTTTTTCAAAAATGTCATACAAATAGCAGTGAACAATAGAGTTCCATAAGTTGACATAATATGAAACAATAAAATACATACAAAAAATAAAAAATACAAAAGAATATTGGACAAAAGAAAGACAACAGCATCAAGGGAGAGTAAAAACAAAAGCATTAAGTCAAGAGGAGCATAGCCTGCGATGATATATATCCAGCAACCTGCTCACACGTTGTCAAAGGTGTCACCCAATAGCTTGGGCATTCAATTATTTATTGCAATTTGACTGTTCAAACTGCCAGCTCAATTGATTGAAAGTATACACTGGTGTCTCCTATACGCCACACTTTTTGCTAGTATTTTGTTATTAGCTTGTTTCTAAACAAAAGTACAGATTGTATGCTGCTAATTTTTGTTTTTTACTTAGTCTCTAGAGCTATTTCTCAGCTTATGATTGATTGAAATAATTGATAATTATATTTTTAAAGCAGTAACGGTATGGAAAAAGAAATTTAGACGTTGCAATTCTTGCAGAACTTTGGCAGAATTTGCTCATTTTGGGGGTAAGACTGCAGAATTTTGAAATTGTCCATGCAGAAAACTACAAAGACAGTACTTAGAAGGATACAAAGAAATCAGGACGTCTTGCGAACAAGAACAAGTTTTCTAGGGTTCATATTATAAGGGTGTATGTGATTTTTGTTTCATATCATCATGTGGGTTGAATTCCCCTCTAATAAAGAAGTTTATGTCAGGATGTCATTCACTTAACTTTTGCTAGCAAGGCCTTTAGCATCTCATAAATAGTTTCACATATGTATGCAAATATTCTGTGTAATTTATTTGACAAAAATATTTTTAAAACCAACTCCAATCCCCCAGGAACTTCAGAGCGGCCAAGCCCATTCATAAGAAAGAGTACAGTCAATGGGTAAGAAGTGCACAATTTAGACAAAATGTATACAATCCTGATCAGTCTAGTAACTGTGCAATAACCAAGCATTTTTGCATGAAAATAAAAATGTTACTGTTCAGCCAAGAAGACTGCAGTGACTAGGGAAATATTGGTCTAAACTCAAGCACTATCTACAGCTGCATGGAATGTTTCAATAAGGAACTTAGTAAAAAAAAAAAATTACTTCAGCATTAATTACACTAATATCTTACCTAGACCCAACAGACTTCATAGATGTTAATGGAGAGCAGAAGCAAGTAGCTGTCTTCTATCTTTTTGAGTGGTCAAGTTTGTTTGGACCTTCTTTTTCTTTTTTTTTTTTTTCTTTTTTCTCTTTTTTCTCCTCTCTCTCTCTTTTTTTTTTTTTTTTTTTTTTTTTTTTTTTTTTTTTTTTTTTTTTTTTTTTTTTTTTTTTTTTTTTTTTTTTTTGGGTTTGTTTTTTTCCAAAAATGCCATGTCCAAGTGTGATATATATATATTTTCATGTCAGAAAATAAATATAGATCAGATTGCGAAACTCCCTTAAACACCAGTTGATATTAATCCCAACTAGTTTTTTGTTTTCTTACTGATATATCTGATACTTATTTTTGTCAGGCCATTTGAAGATTGTAGAATATGTCATATGTGTACTTTGAGGAAAAAAAATATTGCCGCATGTATGGGGTGCCTAAAAAACAAACAAACATGAAGAATTTTGGGTAGTTACACCTAAAATACAAATGGAAGTAATTTTGATGATACTTTGCATAGATGAGATAAAGATAAATTCATTCCACAATGACTGTGTAAATGTAAGGATCTTGATTTTCTTATTCTACCAGGTGAGATATCACAACAGGGCTGTATCTTTTTTGGTTTTTTGGTTTTTTGTAAACTAGTTGAATACCTGAGCGGTAAGGTAAGTAAGGTAGGCCAGACTTGCCTACTTTAAAATTTGAAAATCAGTAACAATTAGCTTTTTTTTCAGTAACAAATGATAAAATTCCGTAA
>JBCJKE010062261.1:1065-11729 GCA_039654525.1 Melibe bucephala | reverse complement strand
TATAAGAACTAGATCTAATATCTAGACAAAATAAATAAGAAAAGAAATTAATGTTGTAATATTGCAACCAATCACTTGCAATTATTCACATTTCCGAAGCACAATAAGGTTAGGGAGCAAAACATGAGCAATATCAATATGGGACAGTGGTACACAGTAACGATTTTTTAAAGAATAAACAGGCTTTAAATACTTTTGGCACATAATTGGCCAATCTGGCCAAACCATTTTATTTAAAACAATCCATCATGGCAGCGGGATATCACAGACCAAAGAGTGCCAAGTTGCTCTTCTTCTTCATTAGTTTTCACATACTCGGTCAAGTGAGTATTCTTGTCAATGCGCCGAAAAGTAATTGGATCGTTACTACTTACATGGTAATGTTGTATAGTTAAGATTCTATTTGAAATCTCCTGTATCTTTACTTCACTTTACACGAGTTGAAAACTACCTCTTTCTAGTAAATTGGAGTCAGTGTCGTAAATGTATGTCTCCGTTTAAAATTGCCGGCAATTTTATTGTATTTTACATTGATGGGAAGTTTAATTCTTAATCTGAGTGTAGTGGGTAAACATAAATCCAAATGATTATAATATATGTTTGAAGATGCTAACATTTGGCCATCAGATGTCCTCCCTTGGTTGCGGTGGGGTGCGTGTCTGTTCGTTACAAACTCCTACGAATAGAGATGCGCAACGAGCTGTTTGATTGAAGATAATACCTTACTAGCAGGTGTTTTGGCCTTGAATGTAATGAATCTCAGACAACCGCTGGAAGCCGTACGAGACTAAGGCCCTGCTTCTCCAAGAACCGCTTTAAAAAAAAATTCAAACACGTATTTTGGCAAAGTTGTCGTAAAAGGCAAATTATAAGATTAATAACTTGTAAATAAAGCCGTTGCTGACAGAAATACATTTTTCTATTCTTCCTTTTAAAAAAAATGACAGATTTCATCGCTACTCCTTATCCAGAAAGATGACTTTCAACTGCCCATACGCGCTCGCATGTCTAGACCATTTGTCATCAGGGCTCGAAAAACGGCAATGATTGATATTGCTTTAGTATTAACACATCAGTAAAAATCCCCCGATGTCTTGGCGTGGTATTATTACAATGAGTATTATACCCTAACCTCTTCTTGACGCTCTCATCAACTGGGCTTCTTCTCAGGGGAAGATTTACATCTGCTGTCAAGCTCTATTGATTTGGGTAGAAATATGGCTGGTCTTTTTTTTTTTTTTTGCTTGCTTTTCTAGCTATTTGTTCTTTTGTTAGCTTGACCTATTTATTTTGTCGTGATCGATGTCAGTTTTGCCTGACTTGTTTCTTTCTTCTCAACTTGAGAAGATGAGGTGGTGGCATCAAGCTAAATGTATTACACGTTTGCATGGGCAATCTCATTAGCAAGTGGGGCTAATACATCGAGAATATAATATATCGCGTCCCCTGTCTCAGAAACATTAATTTTCAAAGACATTAAGTTTACGATGTTTCGTTTGTGACAAGGCATTCTATCCATACTACTTCTACCACTACTACTACTACTGTTACTAGTACTATTACCACTACTACAACAACAACAACTACTATTACTACTACTACTACTACAACAACTACTACCACTACTACTACTACTACTACTACTAATAATAATAATAATAATAACAATAATAATAATAATAATAATAATAATAATAATAATAATAATAATAATAATAATAAGGGGAAGGAAGAAGACGGTGACGTGTAGGTAGAAGAACCACAATATCGGCACTAGAATGATAGCAACAATAACAACAACAGTACAATGCCGACAACAATGACAACATTAATATTAATACTGATCACAAAAGTAATAATGTAATCACACATGACTGTATTGTTATTGATATCACTATTATTATTATTATTACTATTATTATTATTATTACTATTATTATTATTATTATTATTATTATCATTAATATTATATTGTTATTTTATCATCATCATCATCATCATCATCATCATCGTCATCATCGTCATCGTTTTATTATATGATTGTTATTCTCATACTCAGTACTATCTCTGTATTATCATCCTCATTAATATCGTTGTTATTACCATCATTATTATATTATTACATCATTAATTATTGTTACCATTACAATAAGTATTTCCTGAAAAGCTTGGCGAACCTTGCTTCCCAAAGCCAAACAACTCGTTTTAAACCCCTGCACAATAGATCTGTTCGCCGTGGGAGGGAAAGAATGGAGCGCTCCTTTCCTTATCCTATGATGACGTCAAGTATATGACAACAGTAATAATACAGTAACGTTGAGCATGGCTGAGAAACCTTGAATCCCCATGACACGCATGTTTCGCATATAAAAGAACACTTGGTAGCTTGGAACGCAAGCCACATTACTACATGAGCTAAATTTTAAACATCTAACTTTTTCCACTGCCATCCCCTGCGTGCTTTCTTTAAAATAAAAAACAAACAGAAAAAACAAACAAACAGAAAAGATATTTTGCAGCCATCCAATAGGAATCCATTGTGGCTGTCCCAAAATCGGAGAGCGCCGGAAGACGACGGAGATTAATTTCTAAGAGCCAGCCACACTTTATCAACGTAAAATCAGTCAAAAGAAATTGATTCAGCCCAATGAATATCTAATTTGTGAGAGGAAGAAAATCTGTTGTCTTTGCCATTCTTCAAGCAAAAAGTAACAAACGCTCGATTCTCCACCGCGAGTTCCAAAAGTCTGCGTTCGATTCCCTGGCCCCACGCCTAAGCTCCCCAAGGAAAAATAACTCTTGCTGACCTATACAAGGGGAGGCCATTTTATCTTTGAACGTTTGTCGGCTTTCCAGCTAATTAGGACAAGAAAGTAAGTAAGTATCTTGAAACCACAGAGCAAAATCCCACCTTTTTAAAGGATGGGAGACCTGGCATATTATATCAAAATTTGCCTTCTTACAAAGAGTCGACAAGAACGGTGCAAGATCTGAATGTTATTATGAAGACCATCATTTTCATGGTGCTACAGTATAGGAGCTCGATTGAAATCAGAACAGCGTTAGGCTCAGTGGTGTCGTCGGAATCAGTGTCGAAATCAGGAGGTGCAGAACAAGAAGACAAGGTTAATAGTAGAAGGAAAAGGCGGAGAAGTAGTAGTAGTAGTAGTGGTAGCAGCAGCAGCAGCAGCAGCAGCAGTAGTAGTAGTAGTAGTAGTGGTAGTAGTAGTAGTAGTTCTAGTAGTAGTAGTTGTAGGACCAGTATTTATTACTATCACGCTCAGTTGTTTGTTTATTTGCTTATTTATTTATTTGTTTGTAGTCCCATTTGCCAACTGTCCGTTGGTCCAAGATGCCCGTTGTCACCAAGGCAGGACGCACGCATCGCTTAGCTTCTACCCATCCTGGGCACACCCTCAGACCCATCTACTGGTGACACCTCGTGCTGCTGTATGCTGAACACTTTGACCGCTTCGACTGTCTGTCGGCACGCTGAACGCTCAACGTTCAACGCTCAACGAAAGCCGGATAACAAAGAGTTAAATCAACTTTGAACAAGCACCACTCATGTTGTCTAAAGCGTCGCACGTGAAACCACTACGGATTTAATGGCACGTGTTTGTATAGATTAACAGTACAATACATAAATCCCCATTGCAATATATGCACAACACACACATACACACACAGAGACATACACACACAAACACACACATCCATTCGCGCACGCTGCATCCGCCCGGTGTAGCACGAAAAGATTACTCCCTACAGGAAATTTACTCCCTCTGTCCCTAAATAAAAGAAAGAAAGGAAAAAGAATGCACTGCAGCCCCCAAACAGTGAATTTTATCCCCCTTTGATAAAGGTACTCATAGACAGTGCCGACTTATCTTGACTAGAAAGGGCGGACACGATGCTATTGGTCTGTATAAAAGTGTTGGCAACGTCATACAATGCTGATATGTATGCTATATCCACATTAGAACACGTCCTAAACACGTATGGTATCAGCACGCCGCCAATGCCCATTTATTGAAAGAAAACATTGTGGGTGGTGAAGCCCAATTTAGATCGACACAGACAACGAAAAATTATGCATGGAGATCACACCTGTCAAATAGATGTTTATAAGTAATATAGCTCTGTGCTAGGGATTCAAAAGTTCGGGGCAGATTTTGCACGAAGTGAGTTCTCTTTGCGTAGCTGCTGGAATAAATACGGTGATAACCCTATTTACTCCGTAGTAGAATATTAGACGCCAGTATAAGTCGGAAGTAAATTTCTCGTATGGCGTAATTTTCTCGTGTTACACCGGCTAAGTGAAAGTTACAATGAAAGAACAAGGGACTTCCCTTCCCATCCCTCCATCCAACAGAGGCCCGTTCATCAGAATAAACACAGCCTTTCCCTAAACTGACTCAAGAGTGTTTGGATAGAGAAAAGCAGTGCTTGTATTAGCCCCCGGAGCATGGGCGGCCTAAACTGGTTACTTTTTTTTTCTTATGTTTTGTTTTTCTTCCCCGCCGCCAAAAACACCGAAATATTTCGTGGCTGGCCTATTTGATATTCAGCATCAGCGGGGAAAAAATCGAGAACGATTTGATGCATGCGTGACAGATAATTTACAGAATGTGTGTCAAAATTGAGAGAATTAAGACTGAACCTGGTTTAACGGCCTCTCCAAAAACGACGGATCCAGCAGAATCGTTCAACTTCTTTCCAAGGCATTTTCTTCGATCTCTTTAAAGATTTTCTCTTCGCAAAGCGACGTATGTTTGCGATTGTTTCAGTGGCGGCAGATTTCATAATCAAAGCGTGTTGAGCATTTTGACTTGCAGTCTGATTGACAACAAAGCCATGGTACTTTCTGTTCTTCTTTTTCTTCTCTATGGATTCTGCAGTAACCCCACTTTTGGGGAATCAATCTACAGTTCACAAATGGTACCTATATAACAATGGCATGGTTTCAATAATTTTCTTAAATGTAATCTTCCACATCGTCAGTTATATGTGCTGGCGTCCTCCAAATGTACAAAGTTACGTTTGAGTAAGTCTTAATTACATATTTTTGAGTCAGCTGTGAGGTATTCCTTCGTGCTTAAGGAAATATTTCTGACCATTTTCAGCAAAGAGAAAAATAAATAATGGGTTTTCTTTTATTGTAAGTTCCGTCACTACTTAAAAGGGACAGAGCTTCTCATGAATACATGTGAGCAGTTTGTGATCGTGCGTTTCGGTGCTTACCTGAATTCTTGCTTTGACTTAAGAAAAACAATAGAAGAGGGCCGATTGATCGTAAAAGCGCGGTGCTCCCAGAATTAAAACTGTGCAGATAAGAAAAAGAATGCACAAAAATCTTCTTGCTCTCATTGGAACACTAACTGAAATTTGTTTTCACTCAAGCACGCAATTTCCATATTCTAATTTTGAATAAGGTAAAATGGAGGGGCAGGGGGCAGTAATGGTGACAAAACATTACCATGCCACTTCACTCCAGTCAACCTCACGTATTGTCCATTCGACTAACCAGACCAACGTAAGCTTTTAAGTATCCATTACGTTCGCTCAACTTGGACGTCAGCGTTACATTAAAATGAAAAAAATCAATATCTGATGAGGTCACAGAATAGGTGGACAGTCATAATATCATTGAAAGCGCGGAAAACAATGATGCTTTAAAACATAAAAACCGATTATGACTGATCATCCCCCAAAAAATCCCAAAATCAGTGCCTTCATATAATTTGATTATAAGCTCGACGTTGTGAATATATGTGAACAGTTTGTGTTGGGAAAAAAACCAATCTCCACGCAATAAGATTTCTTCACCTCAGTCTGACGCAAAATAAATATCCGACTCAATGCAGTAGGAGATCTTGTCAGTGTGCTAAAGGAAACTGTCGGTTAATAAATTTATAACCAATATCACATCATTAAAAATATTTAAAGACCATATCTTCCTACAAGCGCATACGTGAACGTTTACGTCGCTTTTGAAGGGAAGAAGGGAGGAACAAAAGAAGAGAGGGGAGAATGGAAACAGGAAAAAATTAGGTGGAGGCGCGGGGGGGGGGGGGGAAGCGGAGGTAAAATGATATTGGTGTATAACACAATGCGACTGCTGACTTTTTATTCGCTTTTGTCTGTCTATGCGATGACGACACTTGCGGGTTCCTAACACAATATTTGCGTGACGATGAAGAAACGGTCTACGTCCTTTAAACGGCCCGCTTCAAAGCATGAATGGAGATCAACTTGTACATTGTATACCCCTAAGGAATATTAAGTTCTTAACATAATGCTCTTTTTTCTGCATCGTGCCCATAGATCTTGCAAGATGAGATAACAAAAGGTCATAATAAAAGAAGGGGGGGGGGGGAGGAGGAGATAATTAAGGATAAAGACATAAGAACAAAAAAATAATGCAGTAGGAACTAAGCAGGGAAGAGTGACTATCATGTCTTTAAATGGGTTCTTCTCTGCAAGCAACATGCTCGGCAAAAGTCGAAAAAAGTAAAGGCACCTCATTATTTGAAAAAAAACAAAACAAACAAACAACAAAACCTGAAGTAACAGGTGTGAATCTTGGTTTATTTGTAAACTGTGTTCTGTTTTGTTTTATTTTGTTTTGTTGTTGTTGTTGTTGTTGTTGTTGTCGGTTTGTTGTTTGTGTTGTTGTTGTTGTTTTCAGTTTGTTGGATGTTTTGTGTGTGTGTGTGTGTGTGTGTGTGTGTGTGTGTGTGTGTGTATTTGTGTACGTATGTTCATACAGAGCGGTGTTTGAGATTTTTGTTGGGTGCTTTATTCCTAAAGCAGTTCTTGGTTGTTTACTATTGGCCGCGAAAGCCTTTCTTGTTTATTTAACCATCAACTAATAATAGGGTATCGTTATATTTAGCCATATTTATGATTGTTTGGTTTGTTTTATTTTATTTTCTGTCGAATTTTGTTTTGGTTTGATTTGGTTTTCTTTGCTGTCTGCGGTGTTATCCATCTCGTGAAAGGCAATTGATCTATAGAGGAACCACCCTTTCTCTAGTCCGTGTGTCTTAGCCCTTCACGATCATTTCCTTTCCTGTCCATTCGTCTTGGTTTTTACCTCTTTTACATCATCTCTATGATCGTTTCCGCTGTCATAGGCAATTACTGCCAAACGCATAAAAAGTATCGGGAGGGAGCTTTGGATGAACGGTGAAATGATGTTCACGCAAGGCAAGATGCACAGAAAAACACCAAGACAAAGGGGAGGGGAGAAAGGGGGCGGGGGTGGGGGTGTGCAGCGTGGATGTGAAGGGCGGTCAGCGAGTGCATGAGGACAATACGTCTACGACATGGCAAGGAAAGATGACAGTCCAGTGTCACCAACCTGCTCAATGGATAGGGCACTGATGGATGGACGGATGGATGGATGGATGAATGAATGAATGAAAGGATCGATGGTAGATGGATGGGTGGATGGATGGACGGACGGATGGACGGATGGATGGATGGATGGAAGGATGGATGGATGGATGGATGGATGGATGGAAGGACGGATGGATGAATGAATGGATGGATGAGTGGATTGGACGAAAAGATGGATGGAAGGTATGGGTGAATATTTGGATGGATTGGACGAATAGATTGATGGAAGTTATGGGTGGATGGATGATGGATAAATGGATAGATGGATGGATGGATGATGGATAAATGGATGGATGGATGGATGGATGGATGATGGATAAATGGATGGATGGATGGATGGACGGAGGGATGGATGGATGGATGTATTGGACGAGTCATATGGCAGTTGTGTTCTACTGAGATGAAGACTACGTAGCGTCAAAAAGATCAAAATGTTATACATGTATTTTGAAGATCCTTTGCAGTTCCAACTCGGGAAACAGCACCAATGTCGTTTCCAAGAAGTTGGAGAGGCACTAGAGAGACTAAACCGTGCTGTTGTCTTAGTAACTGTGCCATTGTGAAGATTAAGCTAAAGCAATGTGTTTAACTATTAGATATGCACGTTTTCAAACAAAGAGCTTCTTGCTCCTTATTCTTTATTAGTTATTATTTCGTAATTAACACAGATTTGAAACAATCTGAATATTGCTTTTTATGAGTTTGATAAACATTGTTACTAATTGCAAAAAGATTTCTTACTCACCTACAAAATGATTTAACGATTTAAATTCAGGTTTTAAACTGGTGTACACTGACGTACGCGCGACACTTTTTGGGAGATGAGTTTCATGTTGATATATTTTGTTTCACTGTGAGATGATTCTATTCATCTTGCTGGTTGATGTTGGTAAGACGTTAGACATCCACCCAAGCAGCTCCAAATGAAATTTAGTGCGAAGAAATGCTTTTCTTAGACCAAAATCGTTGATCTTTGAAGGCTATCCGTACACAATTCTGGTGAGGTCCTATCACATGGACAAATGAACATCACAGCATTATCACACCCACGATGTTTAGACTTGTGACATTAATTATTACCTAATTGGTTTCTCTTTAAACTCTTCCACAACCCATTTTGATCGACGGCGACACGACCAATCCTATGGCAGTTTCGATCAAGTGACATGAAATTATTCCACCCGGTGAAATTTTCCCCTTGTAAAATTATGTTAATACTTTCCTTTATGAGGTTATCATTGCTTGGTAATAATGTCATGACATCATGGCGTACTCCATGTTTTTATTTCATGATTGCTGATCAGCAGTTTCATATACGTTAACATGTTAAATAGTATAACACACTTAAAGCACGATCCCGATGACGGCCAGATTGTGATTCCATATTTCGTTGTATTTTTGCCACAAAAAAAAATAAAATTTATATTCGAGTCTTTACTGCAATCAAAAAATTCTCTATGTTTATACATTTATAGACTGGCTCCTTTCTGGTCGTAAACTCTCATATAAACTAGCTACTGCGACATTTCCGATTTCTTAATTCTAGAAGTGGGTCTAAATTAAAAGAGATTTACGTGCAGTGGAAAGTCAACTTGACAGAATGGATTAATATTTTTTTTAAACAATTAACTTTATCATGTATAAATACAACGCTTACAAAATGTGGGGCAAATTTTCTGAGTGCCGCCCCTTGTCCACCGCCTCTGCCACCCACGCAGGGAATGTAACACCATTGACACGCCCCACAATCGTCGTGTCAAAGGACAACATCGCTCTTCAGAGTAAGTCACGTCTCCTTGATAAATTGACGTATTATTCACTTAGTAGCTTGTCAGTCGGGACTAGAAAGTACATGTAATACTCTTGTATAACGAAACCCATGATTCCCTATTCGGAGCTGAAGCATGGGTGACATCGCATAATGATTTCCCTCTTCACTAAACACCGTATCGAAGGGTCACTACGCTACGGGCCATCGTCAAGTTTCGGACGCCCATGATAATGTATCATGGCCCGGAGTTTGGCGGCAACGGAGAGCATGACAAGTTCATGATATAATACATGAATAATAGCCAAAGCTACACATACTCGATAGACTGTCACTGTTATATCCATTACCGTGTTTGCTCAATGCATTCAACGCTCATAAATTATAGTTTTCCTAATACATACAGGCAACAATGGCGGTTTGGAGACGGCTTAAATGAAAAGGCAAATTCATTCGATTTCTATAATGCATTCATTGCAAATTTTGAAGTATACAACCCCTCCTCCCTTTTCCCATGCGTTGACAATTATTCTTCCGCCCTTAAAATTCCTCAAATTCGGAAAACATAGAAAAGTATGCTTCGTGAATAAAGGATATCAAATATTGGCATGCCTTCTAGACAGTTTGAAAAAGATCATAAATATTTGAGAGTGTCTTATGGCATTATCGTAGGCTTGATTTCCCCCTGTCTGAAAGACAGCTTTAACTGCTGACAATCTAACATTGATTGGAGGGTAAATAAAATCAATAGATCTAGCCTAACTCGTCCATCATTGGCATCGACCACTTAAAGGCAGGCTTGCGGAACCTACCGTGCCTTCCAGGTATTGCATAGTCTTATGCTTAGGGCTAAGGGCTACCACTTGGGATTTAAATTCCTTTCATCTCTTGGTCAATAGGACGGCTATCAG
Source organism: Melibe bucephala (assembly GCA_039654525.1). NCBI lineage: Eukaryota > Metazoa > Mollusca > Gastropoda > Nudibranchia > Dendronotidae > Melibe > Melibe bucephala. The sequence continues at coordinate 1,646 of JBCJKE010062261.1, read as the reverse complement.
AGGCCGACAGATTAAGACCTTGGCCCATTGTCATTGTCTGCAGTCAAGAGCTTTGTCCATAGACGGATTCAATTCGAAGGCCGGTCGTTCTAAGGAGGGCAAAGGTCAATAAATGACGGTCACATCAGCTGGACGCCGTTTCGTCCATTGTTGTGATGCGTTTCGGACATTCGCTCTTTTCAAACCTTTAAGTGGTCTCTCGATGTCTCTCTTTCTCTCTGTCTCTTTTTGTATGCCGTTGGTTTGCAAGAACACGGCAAAATGTTGAGTAATACTAACAGCAAAGTCGACCTAAATTATAAAAACCAGTTGTTTTTTTTAATTAGTTTTGTTTTGTTTGTGTGGGGTTTTTTTGTGGGTTTTTGTTTTTGTTTTTTGTTGTTGTTTTGTTTTGTATTTGTTTCGTTTTTGTTTCTTTTTTGTTGTTTTTGTTTTGTTTGTTTGTTTGTTTGTTTTGTTTTGTTTTGTTTTGTTTGGGGGGGGGGGTGGGGGGGGGGGGGTGCTAGTTTGCTTCGTTTTTCTTTGCTTTTTTTTTTTGTTTTTGTTTTTGTTTTTTTTTTGTTTTCTCTGTCTTCGTTGTT
>JBCJKE010062150.1:0-11730 GCA_039654525.1 Melibe bucephala | reverse complement strand
ATTACCCTAGTCTTGTCATATCTCGTTTTACTCAGGAGGTCCTTCCCATTACATTCCTGGCATGTACTTTGGTCTTTGTCTTAATGTAAGTGACCTGGCTCCAGGTGCCGCCCCCCTCCTTAAGTGAAATTGTCCACCCCAGATTTTCTAGTTTTCCTTTTTACTCTATGTCTCCACCTCATAAATGAACTTTCACCCCATCAATGAACATTTAACATACATTTTCACTCTCACCCCATTCTTTATTCCTCTCTCTTTCTCTCTCTCCCCAATCCCTGGTCCCCTCTTCCATCCTGCCAGCTTTTATCTTTTAAATGACTTGTATTGAAATTAAAGAAAAGATATATATTTCATTGGGAAATTTGCCATTCTTTTGCCATGTTGGGATCGAAATTACATCTAAAGAAGCTAATTTTATAAAAATGATTATTTTGTATGTGCTCATTCTATTATTTTCAAATGTGAAATTCAACAAATGGTGTCAATTATTTTTATTTATGTTCTTCGTTTTGAAACCTCACACAGTGAAGTATCTCAATTACCTGAAAAAACGCTGCAATGTTAACCCTGCACGTGGTCCTTTCCATTTCCGGGCTCCCAGCAAACAGTTTTGGCGTGTCATTAGAGGTAAGTATTTTTTTTTTTTTTTATGTATTATATCCATTTTATAGAAAATAGAAAGTGAGGATGCATATATATATCTTTGTTACTACTGTAGGCCTAGGACCTTTGTTCCGCCAGTTGTACACTACAGCTCTCATCGCGTACATATCACAAAGGCACAACCTTGTGTTTTATTTACATCTTTCTTTCTCTTGCTTTTATCAGCCAGGAAGTAAAATTTCACTGAACAGTTATCACCTTGTAAATTTTGCCTTCCAAAGCGTAGCCGGTTGTTATGAACTTCGGATGTGTTGATCTTTTTTCTGCTCAACAAGGTCAATTCAAGGGTAGTCAGCTGTACTAGTTGATGACCTTTATTTGCCTAGCGTTTCTCCTGAAGCTTCTTCCCCTTATTGCAGTTTATAAGATTGTATTGCTTACTGGCTTCTGGTAGTTTTTTCCCCCCTGACCAGTTAGATAATCTCATAAAATTTCCTTTGAATTGTGGCCAATGGTTACATGAACTTTCCCGTCAGTGATGAACCTCAATCACCCTTCAATTGAATAAACATGAAAACTACATTTTTTCATGCACTACCATCTGAGACGGAGATATTGTACTATTTTTTAGGCTTCATTGTGTTGTTGGTCTGGTCAATCGTTTTTGCTTTTAAGCTCTCTGTATTTAAAAAAACCCATTTTTTAAAGTATTCCTTCATGAAGTTAATGATTTCACTTTTCACATATGTTTGAAAATTCATTAAGATTGACATGAAGAGTAATTTTCATAATGGTCCCGATTGTAAATGGGGCAGCTTATAGGACACTTATAGAACTGTTTGGTATTTGTATATATAACATATGCCCAACAATTGGTGCAGTAGATTTAAAGATCCAGTCTTCTTATCACTAATTTGATATAGCTTTTATAGTTAAATGATACATATTTTTAAACTTTAACATTCATCGGGGATCAGCATGTCGTGTTAATAATATAAAATGTTTATTGATTGTGGTTGAAGACGTGGTTGTTTATTTTTCCTCTTCACTTGCTTTAGGTCTTGAATCATTTTTTTTTTTTTTTAAGGTAGAAATAAATTGGTGCAACTTTTTATTTTAAACTTTGAGATCAATCAACTTAAAGCAAATATTCTGTCATTGATGAAAACCCACAGCGCATTGATAAATAATGTATATGAAATCAATCTCAAGCTTACCACCTGAGACAGAATAAGGTTGTAACATTATTTAATAATTGAAGCACAGAGAAAGTTTTCATTGTAAGTCAGCCGTGCCAACTAATAAATTAAGCTCATGACATATTTTATTTCAGTTGAAATGAGGGTATTTGTAGATAATGATATAAATCTTTTCGTTTTTTTGATTTCAGATTTTTAGCATATTCCTTAAATATAATAATACAGTAGTATGCACCATCCTTTCTATGATCTAATATTACTGCACAGTCATTTGCAAAGGTATAATATTGTTCTGCATTTACACAAATGCTGTTTGTATACAGATACTGGCTGCCTACGGTTCATGATGAACCATGATTTTCACTCAAATGAAATAGCTATAAGTGTTCCTTAAAATTTTGAGGTTTTTAGATTAAAATTGAACAAGCACAGTCATGCAGTATATTTTTGATTGTGAAAATAGGCTTAAGCAGTGGGGTTGCTGTGACCTTACCAGCCATGATATACCCTTAATTATCTGAGTGAAGGCATGCTCTTGCTAGGTTTATTCTTTAGTAATCATTTTATCCATTTATTCTATTTACTTTTATTAATCATTATTTCTCTTTTTGTTTAGATTCCTGCGATCGAAAATTTATTTCTGATCTGAAAATGTAATGCCAATAAGGCAAATGAACTTAATTGAATCGACAGTTTCCTTTGATTGGCTGTTTGATAGGTTCAGATCTAGATGTTTTGTCACCATAAATATTCATGACATTAATAAAATACTAGTAGAAATTAATGACAGGTCTTTTGATATATGTTCAGCATTTTTAATCTTGATCTATGTATAAGGCATCTCGTCTTTTGGAATGTCAAATAGGCCCACAAAAAACTGTTTTCTTAATTGATGCTGATGTATGATGAGTTTACCTTACCTACATTGATATTGTATGAAAAATATTGTCTCTGACATCAGTCGATAAATATACTAAGCTTGTTTTTCAGATATTTTGGGTGGATTTGCAGTGTGTTGTAACCATATTGATAGCATGTTTTCTTTTTTCGTTGTCTCAGTGTTTCAATGCATTTATTAGATGCTCAGACTGGATATTCTATTGATAATCTTGTCATAATTTTTTTTTTTTTTTTTTAATTTTTTTTTTTTTAGGTATGCTGCCCCACAAAACTGCCCGCGGCAGGGAGGCTTTGGATCGCCTCAAAGTTTTTGAGGGTGTCCCCCCACCATATGACAAGAAGAAGCGTATGGTTGTTCCATCTGCATTGAAAGTTCTCAGGTTGAACCCCACAAGAAAGGTATGATTTTTATGAGAAATGTTAGTTCTAGGGTCCTGGGCAGGGGAACGTCGAAAGTTTGAAATATTGGCGCCTCTGGTTTTTATGTCAAAATTATGTTATTTTATGTTGTCACCAAAGGTAAGAAACATGCACTAAAAGTTTCATGACCACATTCTGGGTTTGTTTTTTTTTGTTTGTTTGTTTTTTTTTGCCTATGATGACTTTCAACTGCGCATTGACACGCTGTGAAACTAAAATAATTTATTCGAACTGAGGCAATCTCCAGTGGAAATTCTCTTTAAATTGCATTTAAAGCCCCAATATCCACCACTGGGCTTTTATCTGAAATTTTTGTCCATGTCATTTTCTCATGTTGTGAATTTGTTAGAATTTTGTGTTGCTGCTGTTTGAAATGCTGCTGTATAAAGTTTTGATCTGATATTTCTTTTCCCATTTCCTTATTCTTACTTTTCTTTCGTCTATTGGTTCCGAAATAACCACTTATGGTGGGTGGGAGGATTGAAATTCATCCCACTAATTTGTGCAATTAACAAACAGGATCATGGACTCGAAGAGTCCTACTTCTTGTTTCATATTTGTATTTTTTGTCTTGGTCATCCATGAACTGTTCGTGATTGACATGTTGGATGGATTGCAGTTGATAAATTTATGTTTGCTCAAATGAGGAAATTATGCCAAGTCAAGCTGAATATTTGTTTTATTGATTTTATTTCATTACACTCTTGATAGCCTGTCATTTTTTATGAAAAAAGCTGATGCAGTTTCATAAAAAAAAAAAAAAAATTAATGAACTGAATCAGTTCAATTTATATAATTTAGTAACTTGATAAGCAGTGCCTTAGAAAAAAAAACATAATTTAATCAAAGCCTGTAATTGTTCCACTGTGCAGTGGATTTTCACTTTTTAATTTTCATGATTCTGTTGAAAAATTGCCTCCAACGAAAAAGAAAGCAAGATTTGCTTGCAAGTCAGTAAAGAAAAAGTTGTCCGACCAATCCCTCTGATTTTTTTTGGCTGCGATAGGTAATGTAAATAGCCGTAAAATCGCATACAAATTTTGACAATACACTTGCACACAAACATAGCATCATTTATTTTTAGAGAGTATTTTATTCCTATCCTTGTCTCTAAAAGTATTGATGTATAAATTCTGAGTGACCACAACAGTTTAAGCAACTTTTATAAGTTCACACAAATTCAGACCCCATACCGTATGATAAGAAGAAGAGTATGGTTGTTCCATCTGAATTGAAAGTTCTCAGGTTGAACCCCACAAGAAAGGCACAATTTTTATGAGAAATGTTATATCTAGGGTCTTCGGCAGGGGGACGTTGAAAGTTTGAAATATTGGCGTCTCTGGTTTTGCATGTCGAAATTATGTTATTTTGTGTTGTCACCAAAGGTAAGAAATATGCACTAAAAGTTTCATGACCACATTCTGGGTTTGTTTGTTGTTTTTTTTGTTTTTTGCCTATGATGACTTTCAACTGCGCATTGACACGCTGTGAAACTAAAATAATTATTCGAACTGAGGCAATCTCCAGTGGAAATTCTCTTTAAATTGCATTTAATCCACCACTGGTCTTTTATCTGAAATTTTTGTCCATGTCATTTTTTCATGTTGTGGCTTTGTTAGAATTTTGTGTTGCTGCTGTGTTTGAAATGCTGCTGTAAAAGTTTTGATCTGATATTTCTTTTCCCATTTCCTTATTCTTACTTTTCTTTCGTCTTTGGTTCCGAAATAACCACTTATGGTGGGTGGGAGGATTGAAATTCATCCCACTAATTTGTGCAATTAAACATACAGGATCATGGACTCGAAGAGTCCTACTTCTTGTTTCATATTTGTATTTTTTGTCTTGGTCATCCATGAACTGTTTGTGATTGACATGTTGGATGGATTGCAGTTGATAAATTTATGTTTGCTCAAGTGAGGAAATTATGCCAAGTCAAGCTGAATATTTGTTTTATTGATTTTATTTCATTACACTCTTGATAGCCTGTCATTTTTATGAAAAAAGTTGATGCAGTTTCATTAGAAAAAAAAAGTTAATGAACTGAATCAGTTCAATTTGTATAATCGATTAATTTGATAAGTAGAGCCTTAGAAAAACCATAATCTAATCAAAGCCTGTAATTTTTTCCACCGTTCAGTTGATTTTCACTTTTTTATTTTCATGATTCTGTTGAAAAGTTGTTGCCACTGAAAAAGAAATCAAGATAAGTCAGTAAAAAAAAAAAAGTTGACTGACCAATCCCTGTGATTTTTTTTTTTGTGTGGCTGGGATAGATAATGAAAATAGCCTTAAAACCATATACGTTTTGAAAATACACTTGCACAGAAACATATCATTATTTATTTTTGGAGTATTTTATTTCTATAATAGTCTCTTAAAGTGTTGGTGTATCAACTCTTGAGAGACCACAACAGTTGAATAAAAAAGACAAGGGTGCATGTTAAGCAACTTTTAAGTTTGCACAAATTCAGACCAAGGCCCATAAAGGGCAATGAAATCCACATTTACATAGGAAAACTGCGGTGTAAATGTATTTTGAAATTTTACATACACTTACAACCTTGTTTTTCTGAGTTTAGTGTTCTTAGTCCACCAGAAGAAAGTTTCCATTTTTTTTAGGAAGATAAATTGCTGGCTTTGTTTAATGTCACTGCAATTTTGACATGTCTTGCATGTTTGCAGTGATTTTTTTCCTCTCTGCCTATGATTAAAACAGACTGCGCATTGATTTTCCATGAAAAGTCAAGACAGTGGATGAGGCAATTGAACTCTTTACAAGTGTAGTGTCAATGTTTATCTTTTACGCCAATCTTTCATGGTTTGACATTCTTCATTTGTGCATTTCAGTTCTGCTCTCTTGATCGCCTTGCCCATGAAGTTGGTTGGAAATACCAAGGTGTTGTTGCCACTCTCGAGGCCAAGAGAAAAGTGAAGTCAAAACAGTACTTTGACCGCAAGAAGAAAATGCTGGTATGTTTTTCCATTGATTTTCTTTCAAAAATAAATACCTTATAGGCGATTTCCCTGTTGTCAATATACTGGCAATGATGAACTTCCACAGCGCATTGACAAATGAAAAATGAAACTATTTTTAATTTGCTTACCTCCTGAGCTGAAGTAAGGCAACAGGGAATGTCAAAGATTTGCAAAGTTATTTTTTTGAATATTTATGAATTGTCAGTGGGTTGTTTTTAGATTTTGTTTTGTTCTTTTTTTTTTTCTTTTTTTTTTCTTCTTTTTTTTTTGGTTTTGGTTTTGTTTAAACCTTCCACAAGTTACTAGTTATACCTCTTGCATGTACATTAGTCTCAGCCTAACATTTTTCCGCATAGTATTATCTGCTGATAGTGACATTAGCTCTGCTCTGAATGGTAATTAATTATATGATTCAATTAGCTCTCTTGCTTTCTACTGCACAGCATTCCCACTGGCTAACGTCCCCTCTACGGATGGGGGTGTTAAGTGGTTTCAAAACATTTTTTTTCTTTCAATGATATCCAATTTCATGTCTTTGTGTATCTTATTCCAACATTTGGTGTTGATAATCTCACTTGATTTGTTATTACACAAATCTTTTCAGGATAGGTGTCTCCGTGTGGTGCGGAAAGTATCATAAAAGCGTTTGATATTGCTGTAACATATAGGTCATTAAATTTTCAAGATATTGGATAATAAAGTGGAACGATATAGATGAAAGTTCTTGATATTGTTCTGAATCATTCTAAAATTATTTCATGCACTGCAATACGCATCAATTCTTTAAAACTTTTCTCTGTCAGTGATGAAAACCCACAGCGCATTGATTTAATCATGAAATAAATTTTTTAGCTTACCACCTGAGACAGAGTGTTAACAAATTTCATCTGAAATTATGTTGACATTATTGGCTTAACAAATGTATCTTCATCCTTCTGTATAGGCACTTTAGAATAAAGCCATAGCTCTTTGCTCTGTCTTCCGATGCATCGAAATAGGAGATTGGTTGTCATCCCTTCCTCATTTTACTGTTTGTAGCATTGTCGATAAAATGACATTTCTGCAGTGTTTCATGTATTTTTCCAGTAGTCCGGCACTATCATAAAGAACTACTGACCAGATAATGCCCTTTTTTTTAGCTTTTTTGGCAATATTTTCTTTTGTATTCCTCGAACCATCCAAATGTTATTTTTTTGTATCATTCTTTGTTTCCCCGTGGAATTCTTTTATTTTGATATCATCTGTGCAACATTTTCTGTTTTTATAGATCCAAGGTATTTGAATAGTGTAAAGATTTTTATTTGGTGCCATTTATTGAGATTTCTGAGTCTATTTTGCTGCTTATGACTTTTGTATTTGCGGCATTTGGTTGTATCTCAGAATTATAACTACAATTTCTCATCAATGATATGACAGAACCATCTTTTCTTTTGAGTACTCATGAAAACTTTTGTTCTTCATGACTACCATCTGAGATCGAAATCTTGCACAGATGTATAGTCGTTAATAATATTGTGTCTTGTTCAAAATGAATGGTCTAATCTTGCTATAATTATCTTGTTTTCAAAATTTAAAAGTCTTCTCTTTGATCAATTCGAAAAAGAAAAAGAAGTAAAAGAAAGAAAAAAGAAAAATGACCCATAAGCACTTGGACTCATGTTTTTTCTAGAAGGCTAATCAGCATTGTTATGAGCTGTTGGTTTTCATAACATTATAGTTGAAATTAAATATTGTGAGTGTTTGAAATATTTTTTAACAATTGTTCCTGTCATGGCTCTAGCATACATGATCAAAAAAATGCTTTACACTAAGCTCAGACAGTACAGCCTCCCTTGCTGTCCTTCTCTTTTATTAAGAGCATTTGACATGGTTAAAGGGCACATGTTATTGAATGTAGCTTTTGATATTAAAATGGGAGGCAAACCAATTACTTTTGGGTTTTTTATATAGTTTCTGTCAGTGATGAAATCCAATCACCCTTCATTTGATTAGAAATGAAAACTAATGTTATTCATGCACTACCATCTGAGACAGAAATTTGAAATAAGGTATGATAATAGTTTTGTTTGTAACTTATATTTTAGTCTTTGGACTGGTAGAGCATTTGACCGTAACTTAGGTGGACCCCCAGTGGCAGGTCATTAGGTAGTTTTTACCAAAGAATATGCTCACTAGATTAACACTAACTTCAGCTCTAATGATGTCATGAAAATAAAATTGGTATCATTTTGTAAGGATTTGTTTATAGGCCTGACAGCCTATATGCGTGCAGTACCATATGAGACAGAACTTTAAAAATTGCATTTGGTGTTAATTGCGAACTTCTTATAATGGATTTGAATGGCCCATTCTTTAGTATAAATTCACAGTCCAGACCTCTATTATTTCCGGGGGACAAATCTTTATGTGCTGTTCACTTTCATTTCATTATATTTGTGTAAAAATTTAATATCATTATTGACTTTTGGTGATTTTATTTATGATGGCTTTGGCAAACATTCATCTTACCTGTGACAGACTGCTCATCTACATTCATTGTTACCAGAATTACGGCTTTGACATTGTCATTGTGCCAGTAATGTTTGAACTACAAAAAACAATTATTTTTGACTCCGTCAGTGATGAAACTCATTCACCCTTCATTTGATCACATATGAAAACTAACGTTATTCATGTACTACCATCTGAGACGGAAATTTGAAGATGTTATGATAATAATATTTATAACTGTTATATTTTAACCTTTTTACTGGCAGAGGTAGTTTTTACAAGAGTATGCTCACTACAATACCACTTTCTTCAGTTCTAGTGATGTCATAAAAATAAGATTGGTATAATTTTATTAGAACTTGTCTTAATAGGCATGAAAACTAATATTCATGAAACACCATATGAGACAGAACTTTAAAGAACAGCGTTTGGTGTAAAATGCTAAGATCTTTTAAAAAAATTTAAAACATCAATTTGTTAAATGTCATCGATGAAAGGTAACTTCTTATAACGGATATGAATGGTTCATTCTTTAGTATTAATTCACAGTTCAGACCTCTATTAAAAATTTAATATCATTGACTTTTGGTACTTTTATTTATGATGTCTTTGGTAAACATTCATCTTACCTATTACAGACTGCTTTTCTTCATTCATTGTTACCAGAATTAAGGCTTTGACTTTACCATTGTGCCAATTATTTTTGAACTACAAAAATACTTGTTTTTGACTCCGTCAGTGATGAAACTCAATCACCCTTCATTTGATCACATATGAAAACTAACGATATTCATGCACTACCATCTGAGACGGAAATTTGAAATATGTGATGATAATAATGTTTATGACTTATATTTTAACCTTTGGACCGGCAGAGAGCATTTGATCTTAGGTGTGCCCCTAGTGGCAGGTCATTAGGTAGTTTTTACAAAAGAGTATGCTCTATACAATACCACCTACTTCAGTTCTAATGATGTCATGAAATTAAAATTGGTATCATTTTATAAGGACTTGTCTAAATAGGCATGACAACTAATATTTGTGCAATACCTTATGAGACAGAGTAAAGAATAGCGTTTGGTGTAAATTCAGATTTTTATTTATTTTTTAATTTTAAGCATCAGTTTGTTAAATATCATCGATGAAAGGTAACTTCTTATAATTGATATGAATGGGCCCATTCTTTAGTATAGATTCACAGTTTAGACTTATTTTATCTGGGGGACTAATCTTTATGTTCTGTTTGCTTTCATTTCATATTCGTGTAAAAATTTAATATCATTAGTGACTGAAAGGGTTTTTATGGATGTTTTTATTTATGATGGCTTTGGTAAACATTCATTTTTACCTGTCACAGACTGCTTATCTACATTCATGTTACCAGAATTACGGCTTTGGCATTGCCATTGTGCAAGCTATGTTTGACCTAAAAAAAAAATTACTTATTTTTTACTCCGTCTGTGATGAAACTCAATCACCCTTCATTTGATCATGTATGAAAACTAACGATACTCATGCACTACCATCTGAGACGGAAATTTGAAATAAGTTATGATAAATTATGTTTGAGTTAATGATGATTGGTTGAGTGATAGAGGCATATTGTCATTTTTACAGTCCATTACAGTGGAAACCTGTTATAACGAGAGGGAGGGGACTGGTGCGAAAAAAGTGTTATAGCATGATTCACATTAAAGGGATCCGGTGATAAATTCAAGGAAAATAATAAAGTATGCTCAATTTGAGAAGTGTAAGACATGGTAGGCAGGTGATGCACGGCTTGTCTGTGCATGCCACAACAACCCCCCCCTCCTCATTTGCTTTCGGCCTTCATTGTTGGCACATTTCGGTTCTCCAATTTTTGTTTTGCTAGGCCAAGATCACCCCCAGCAATATTCGGACATAACTAGGCCATTACCGACATGTGCGTTTGTCTGATTGCACTATAGCAATATTTTATTTACAAAGATAAAGAAGGGAAATAGACAGGTTCTAGAAAAGTGGGTTGTTGTTTTTTTTTAAACAAGACATTCTCGTTATTTCATGACTCCGCTGTATTCTTTATGGAACAGCTGATAGGTTTACTGTCAGAGTGTTTGAGTGTTCTCCTTGTTTTAGTATCCTGTCATTACACTGGTTCATATATAGAATAATGGTTGAGAAATCTGAAACATTAAATTATACACAAATATAAGGTAACGGTACTACATGTGCTTTCCTTATATAATTGTGATCATTCAGGTTTGAACAACTATTCTGTCTGTGATGATTTTGAACGACCCTTTTTGAATGGAAATGAAAAGGATAGTTTCACATGCACTACCATCTGAGACAGAATGTTCACCTGGACCCATTCCTACCTGATTTTTTTCCAGTCTTCATGTTACATATAATCGAATAGTGTGAAGGGAAAACATGAGTTGTAAATGTTCTTTCTTGGGGTTAAGTAATTTCATATAGGGAATAATAGGATCATTGTGTGCTTATGGGGATTTATTTTATTATCACGCAGTGAAGATTTCAAAAACCTTTCTTTCATCTTCTATTTCAGGCTCTCCGTGAACAAGCAAAGAAGAATGTTGCCAAGAAAATTGAACCCATGCAGAAGAAATTGGCTGAATTGGGATATTGATGAAGTTTAGGGTTAATCAATAAATTACTGTAAAAATACCACCTGTAGTGTTAAGCTTTTGTTTTTCTTGTTTCTTGTGCTATAGTAATTTTTTCCTTATATTTTAACACTCCAATATGTTAGGCATGGTCTGTTCATTTCCTATGTTGTAACAACAAAATGTGTCTGAATTAATAAAAAAGAATCCTTTATTTATGGTCTGTTCTGAGGGCAGACTGGGATAACTAATAAATAAGTACATATGTGCCATAGTGCAGTGCTGTAAAGTGGGTAATGGGGTTTTCTTGTACAAGGAACAATTTAGGTGGCAAAAGTTGAAACATTAGAGTTATCCTTATCCTTTGCTGCTACTTCTACTCGTTCATTTACGAAATAAAAGAACTTGATTTCAATTGCACATTTGCATTAGCATGTAGACCATATATATGTACTTATATATATGACTCATTCTCAAAAGGTCAGCTGGTTTTAACATTGTGTTTTTTAACGAGCTGTTTTTCTCTTATCTTT
>JBCJKE010062038.1:0-11733 GCA_039654525.1 Melibe bucephala | reverse complement strand
CTCCCTCTCTCTCTCCCCCTCTCCCTCTCTCTCTCCCCCTCTCCCTCTCTCTCTCCCCCTCTCCCTCTCTCTCTCCCCCTCTCACTCTCTCCTTCTCTCTGTCCCTTCTTCCCTGATTATACCCCTTAAAGAACAAGAAATAAGGTTACTACACTTTTCAATGGCCAAGAAGTACTACCACTCAAAGAATTCACCATTGGAAAATAATCACACAGGATCTGGTGCTCAAACATTTACATTAAATTGTCATTTTCAAATGTACATGATAATCTGAACTGCTCAGATTTCAGATTCAAACCTGCATGGTTGGGAATCGAATCTAGGACCTTTGGCTTTATGGTTTAGTAGGATTGCCTTTTTTTTGTCTAGCCACTCAGCTATAATTCCCTCCCTGAGACAGGTGCACCTGTAATGATACTCACCTACCGCCCAGTTTTTACCTTGGTTCATTTGTTTTTTTTTCCTTGTGGACAGATGCTTTAAAAATACAATTTGTAGTGTAAAGGTGATGACTCTGGTAAAAGCCTGTTACCAATGAATTTCAAAATTTTGTTTCTTCTACAGAATATATATATATATATGCGGTTATTGGAAATTTCTTCACTCTTGGAAAGAAATTCTTATTTATTCATAACACCCTTTATTGTTTTAGTTTGTTATACAAGAGTACCTTATCTTACCATTCCAGCATATCCATTGGGTTCCCTTTGGACATTGCTGCTCAGACACACAAGAGTAGGCAACCTGTATTTAATTTTAAATGCATTTTTTTGTCTTCTAGGGTTTCTTTTTAATTGTAAGTTAAATTCCTTTCCTTTTTCCTCTTTTGTGTGTGAAATTTACATTTGAATATAAACTGAGAACATTCCTATTTTTCTAACAGCGAAAGTGTTCTCAGTTTTGATGACTTAGAGGAAGATGAAAAAGACACAGTGAAAAGGTACGTTGAAATTGCACTATGATTATGATCACTTGACATCCGATCATTTGGTGTTGATAGAAGATGAAGGGATAATTATGACATGAATTTCTTTGCTTATAATTCTCTTTAGGGACTCCTTAAATTGTCTAGATTTTTAAAATGTGTCTGTTCTAATTCTTTGTGCTATAATTCAGCCCCTTGCCTCAAGCTATTAATGAATTGCATGTTGTTGGTATTGTGTTCATTTTTTTTATTTTGTTGTTTACACATACTATAGAGTAACTATTTGAATTAAGGTTACTTTGCTGGTGTTTGAACTTTGTGACTAGTTAAACTAGTGCCATTCAAACTTCCTCATTCATGACATTCCTTTATAAAGAGCCTAGAGGCGTGGTGGTAGGACTACTTCTGTGCTTTTCTTGGGAAGCTGATTTGGTGTCATCGTCCCAGATTCAATGCCCAATGGATCCACAGTTTTTTTTCATTCTTTTTAAAACTCTTCCATTTTTATGTATATAATTACTTTCACTTGTGCATCTATTGAATTTGTTTAGATCTGATGTATTGAATCTAATTCACTGTTCTTTACTTTATATGATGATGCACATTATTTACAATCAAAATACTTAAAACAATTTAGTGTTTGTTCATATAAAGTAAAATGAAGGTCAGATATAATATTACATTATAGTTATGGTATTGTTTGAATGTCAGACTTCGACTTTACTGAAACAAAGACGTTACAGATGATGTATGAAGTGGGCCAGTCTCTGTCTCTAGTTTGTGAGACAGTCCACGCATCTAAGGCAGATTAGATGAGACTGCTTTCTACCTCTTATCACTGCCATTCTATTTTTCTAACCATCAGTCACTTTTCTCACAGTTCTTTATCCATTCCTCTTCCTTTGCTTTCACTCTGTCATAGACCATGCATTATTTGTTACTGGCTTGTCAACAATTGGTCATAATTTTTAATACTTTAAATGTTAACCTCATTTAAAGTCATCAAAATTTCATGGTCATATGTTGTTAGTATTCACTGAAAGTGGACTCCAATGTTGATGACGTGATTTTGACCCATGGTTTGGTGTTCTCATGTCTTATCAATTAGCTTTGTTGTTTACCATGTTTTTGTGGAAATGTAGTAATGGAATATAGTCTAATACTTCTTCACAATATAATGTTTTTGTCTTACATTATAATAGGAAAACACGCAACCTAAGTGAGAAGAAGAGGAGAGACCAGTTCAACGTCCTCATCAATGAACTTTGCTCAATGGTAGCATCCAACAACAAAAAGTTGGACAAGTCATCTGTGTTGAAGTCAGCCATACAGTTTTTAAGGAATCACCAAGGTCAGTCTATAAGTATAAGTTCATCATGAAACTAAATCCATATGAATTATATATATATATTGATAATATGGGAAGGTTCGTGATTTTGAAAACTCTTACCTAAAAATGGTCAAGAACGACATTTTACTTCTTTTATATGTGCTCTAAGTGATTCATTTCTATGATAAAAAGATCTTAATTTTGACTAAGTTAATCTTAGAATTTTCTTACCAAAGATTTTAAACAGAAACTTAAATTTACAACACTGATATCAGAATATCAGTAAGAGCTCTTTTTCGGCATGAGAAAAATGATCGATTCAACTGAGCTTGTCAAATATTTTGAAGACTAAGAAGATTTAGCTCTATCGAAAATACAAATTACTCATTGCATGTATTGAACAGAATTCTCTGCTCAGTCAGCTGCGAATGAAATCAAAGAGGATTGGAAGCCCACCTTCTTATGTAATGAGGAATTCACACAGCTCATGTTGGAGGTAAGGCAGTGGCCAAGTTGCCTTTTTGTTATGCCATCACATTGAATAAATTGTAATAATGTTTACAACTGGATACTGTGATTGATTGAAGAGGCTTACACTGAGTGATCACATGTAGAGGGAAAGATTTTATGTTGTATATAAGTAGTCAGTAGTTTCTTGTAACCCACCTACAATAGCCAACTTCACTTAATAACTCACTGTTTTCATGAAATCTTTTTTCTTCTGCTTAAATTACCCCTCTTGTAACCCACTTCTCTGACCAGGCCTTTGTCTTATAGCTAGGTCCTTATCACTGTGCTCGTAACAAAAGCAATTGTGAGAAAGAATTTTCACACACTCTACAGCCATCCCATTCATAACCTCGGGAAAAAGTCATTTGCATCTCATTGTCAACGCTAATGAAAATATTCTTCTCACAAAGGAAGGTAATGAAAGAAGAGAAGTTCAAACCAATTGTCTCATAGTAGACTTCAAATCTCACCTTGGTCATCTGGTCAACACCCTGCCTTGGTGAATAAAGGTGTAAAGCTACCATCTAGTGCTCCATTGGGGCGGATGGTCATTGAGCAAAGATCAGTGTAGCCTAAGCATTCTTGTACAGCTCTTTGATAAAAGACATGTCACAGAAGTCACAATCATCTGACATGTGGGAAGAACAAAGAGGAACACTCATATGACTTGTGAATGTAGACTATTAATGGTCCGTTTTTGCAGCCATTCATCATTTAGTTTATCACTGGAAAATCTACACAAAGGGTAGTTGGGGATTTTATTGCTCGAAATAAGAAAGGCATCATTTCAAGTGTAGCAATTATGATCCATCTATTCTCTCATAATTACATCTTGCTTTCATTATATACTTTTTATAGTTATTATCATTAAAGTTCCTACTTGTACCATTATTATTGCTGCTACTTATTATTATTAATATCGTTATCATTGTCATCGTTATGATCATCATCATTATTAATAGTATTTTATTATTATTATTATTAGTAGTAGTAGTAGTAGTAGTAGTGGTGGTGGTGGTGGTATCACTATTACCTATTATGATTATTATGAAATTCAATCTTTTTTATTCAGGCTGTTGATAGCTTTCTTGTGGTGTTTACCCAACAAGGCAAAGTTTTCTTCACATCTGACAGTGTCACATCATTGTTAGGCCATCTGCCCGTGAGTGATATCCTTTCATTCTTTTAAGTGTTAATTTGTCTTAAATTTGTAATGTTGTACAGGCCTTAAGCCCAAATAGTCCATTTTTATATCAAACATGAGTCTGAATACAAACTATGATTATCAAATACCAACAGCGTCTACACACAGACTCTTAATTGCCAACAAAGGCAGAGGAAAAACAGAAAGATTTTATAGTTATTTTGAAAGAAGCATCAACAAAACAAACCAAAAGAAACCAAACAAACCCCAAACCATGGATCAAAAATAGATAAAGAAAAATCCAGCGAGATGTAATAATCTGCAGAATAAATTACCAAAACAAGAATTATTGAATGTCATTTATTTGAATTGTAGTATTACTGAAGGATGCTCCGATTTCACAAAGTCAATCCTTACCAGACTTTTTGTATAAAAATTATGCAAGAGAGGGAAATGATAAGTTTACATTGTAAGGCTTCATTTGCCTAAGTCTTTGTAAAGTGGAGCTATTTTCCCTTGCCTGACAGTTTGAGTTAGGCAATCTTTACACATTTTCCCATTGCCTTTGATCCTTTTATTGTAATATTTTTCTTCAAGTATTATGGTGGATATATCTAATATGCAGACCTTTATACTTCATTGGAAGTACAATTTTTACAGGCTAGCAAAATTGCATCCTCCTTTTGAATTTAAGACAATTGATCTCATGGTAAATTAAGCCGCCAAATTTGAGGTCCATCAAAAAACATTTTTTTCATCATTCAAGGGTGATCTTATCAACCATTCCCTGTACGACCTGATGCATGAAGATGATCGTCTGAAAGTGTTTGACTTGCTATCAAAACAATCTCAAGGTATGTCTTGGATATAGCAAAGTAATATATTAACATAGTAAAAGTAGCTAATCCAATATCAGGTTAGTTGCGTTTTGTTGTAGCCGTTGTATCTCTCTAAAGAAGTCGTGGTTTTGCCTCACGGATCAGCAATATCAGTGTGGCTTGAATGCCATGCCGCCCTGGTCTTGTTAGTAGATACTGAAGTTTGGACCATGAAGTGTCCAGGCCAGAATCCTAGCGGTATCAGGTGTGACATTGAGGTCTCAGGAAAAACTCCTTACACTTTCATTTTCTCATCCTTTATTGGTAAAAGGAATGCCTGACCCCAGGCTTAAAAGATCTTGCCTGTATACCAGAGTGATGAGCCTGTAAATTGGCTACTGCCTTGTTGTCCTTTTGGTAGTTGGGGTCGTATTTTGGGTGGGTAGAGGACTCTTGGGAATGGCTATAAACACCATAGAGCACAATTGTGCATGATATATGCATTTTATAAGGGTTCTACTTTTTATATTTTCTTTCTTTCTTTTTTTTTTCTTTTTTGTGTGTTATAATCGCCATATGAGTTCAAAGGACATGGAATTGTTTTCAGCCGTCGATCTCATATAATGAATATATATATATATATTATATATCATTCCAAATTGCAAGCATTATTTTTTAATCCATGCTTATGAGGAAGTTAGTGGTGCCTTTTTTCAATGGCTTTGCTTAACAACTGCAGGTTTCTTCTTGTCAAGGATATTGACAGAATTTATAATGAGATTTGCTGTTTTAATTCTCTTTTCGTTTTAGCCTCCGACTCAAACTCACTAACATTTACGTGTCATCTGAGAAGGGGCAACATTGACCCTAAGGAATCAGCAACATATGAATATGTCAGAATTTATGGCACATCCCAAATTGTCTCTGGTCTAGAAGGTAAATGTCTTTTAACGAACATAAATATTTTGTTCTAGTATTTAAGGTCATAAATTCATATTACAGTTAAATGATATAATAAGAATGTAACAAAAACATGTCATATTGCTTTGAAATTATTTTGTGCCTTTCCATCTTCACTTTAAAATAATTTTGTGTCATCCATTATTGCATGGAAACAATTTTATGTTATCCATTATCGCATTAAAATGATTTTTCTATATCTGTTCGTTATTCGTCATCATGTTAAAATCATTTTGTTTATCTTTATTTCAGAGGAGACTCTGATGGCTGATAATACAGACTTTATCGGCATTGACCTACCTGAACAATCTTTATGTTTCTGTTGTACTGTACAACTATTGACTTCTCATATTATTAGAGAAATGTCTACAGTTGACAAGTCCACATGTGAATTTACTTCTCGACATTCCCTTGAATGGAAGTTCTTGTTTTTAGACCACAGGTATGTTATTATCTCAAGATAACGCATTCTTCAGCTTTTCAATTTAAGGCACAACAATTCATATGTGCATACGTACCTTGATGCTGTTTACTGAAACAGATAAATATGTTCATGGTATATTTTTAATGCAGTGTTTGGCAGATTTCAATATAGATAATTGTATTTTTTTTAACACAGTGTTTGGCAGATTTCAATATCGATCATTGTATTTTGTTTAACACAGAGTATGGAAGATTTCAATACAGATCATGGAATTTTGTTAAACAGATTGTATTTTGATTACGTATTCAAGTATCACAGTTTTCAATATAGATTATTGTATTTTGATTGATGCAGAGTAGTACACTTTTCAATATAAATTATTGCATTTTGGCTAACACAATGTATTTCCAGTTTTCAATACAGATCATTGTATTTTGTTATTCAACCCAAGACCATTGATTTCACCACATAATGATACTGTGCATTTCCTGCTTCTTTCCAGGGCCCCACCTATCATCGGTTACCTCCCTTTTGAAGTGCTGGGGACGTCTGGTTATGATTACTATCATCCAGATGATTTGGAGGCTGTCTCCAAATGCCATGAACAATGCAAGTGTTTTGCTGCTCTTTAACCTTTCTCTTCTAATTTCTCTGAACTCGCAAGGATTGCAAATATGGGATTTTGAACAGTGGTGATTGATTACCACATGCCTTTTCAGTGTGGCCTTATAAAGACATGCTCTTACCATAATATGACATTTTGCTAGCAATGATGAATGGAAAAAAAGGCTTTTTTTTTTATTCTAATTTACAAGTTTAGATAATATTTCTTGTACAAAAAGTGTATGCTTACATGACATACCAAGACCATGGCCTGCTGGTATTAATTCATTGATATTATATGTTTTCTCATTCAGCCAACCATGACATAGCTGTTTTTGTACAATGTATGAAAAGGAGTAATATTTAGTTGTCCATTTTTTTGCATGAAATTAAGATATACAGTAGTCTCCCCTAATAACCCGCCGCCTTATAGCCCACTTCGCTTAATAACCCGCTTTGCCGGTGAAACCGTTTTTTTGTCTATTTAAAACACTCCTCTAATAACCCGCTCTCAGACCAGAACTTCGCCTAATAACCCGGTATTTTTCATACTGGGCCCATATTAAACAATGATGATGAGAATGAATTTTAAATACAAAACAGCCATCCCATTCATAAACCTTTGTAACAAGGCATTTGCGCATCAATGTCAAGACTCTTAAAAGCACACTACGGGCAAAGGCAATAAAAGAACAGACATCAAAACCAATTGTCTCAAGGTAGACACACAATCACACCTTGGTCATCCGGTCAACCAAATTACAGCACAGGCCCCGCCCTGCCTTGGTGAACAAAAGAGCGCTGCTGTCCTCTCCTGCGTAGTGTTGGCCGATGGTCTGGTCATTGGGCAACGCTTAATGAAGCCTTGGCATTCCCATACCACCCTATTATGAAAGATTTTGTCATAGAAGGCCCAGCAGCTAACAAATGGGAGGGACAAAGTGGAACACCCATAGGTGATCTGTCACTGTAGACCATTGATTGGCCACTTTTGAAGCCAATTATCGTTTAGCTTATCACCGGACACTCCACACAAAGGGTGGTCACTGATTAAACTACATGCACTTTACATTCAATTACGTAATAGCAATAGTACATACGTACTTTGTTACGCCCCTTGCCAATTCATCTAATAGCCCGCTCCGTCTAACAGCCCGCTTTCTTTGTCACCTGAAGAGCGGGTTATTAGGTGGAGACTACTGTATGATTATTTTTCTGTGTCCTACAACCTATCTGCTTTGTACCTGAAGCCTTGAGTAGCTCCTGCCACATCTCTTGTCCTTTGCTGTGGCCTTTGTCAAGCTCCTTGACTTACTTGCTGCCTTATTTTTCTCTTTTTCATCGAAGTTTCCAACGTGAAATTGGTGTCATTTTTTTTTTTCAACCTCCCCAGTGATGGTCATGGGTAAAGGTACGTCCAGTTTTTACCGGTTTCTGACCAAAGGTCAGCAGTGGATTTGGCTCCAGACCCGATATTATATTACCTATCACCAGTGGAACTCCAAGCCAGAGTTTATTGTCTGTACTAATACAGTTGTCAAGTAAGGGAAAATTTTTGTTTTCTTTGCTTTAAAGTTTGCTTGTACATTTTTGCAACATGATTAGTTGACTAAAATTGTCGCAAGATGTGAACTTGAAACATTTTGTTTTTTTGTCATATCATGGCCAACTCTGAACATGCTTACATTTTTCTTCTAGTTACTGTGATGTGCGAAGACAGCTACGTCAGGAGATGGGTTATCAAGACAGAGACTCAGGGAATTCTACATCAGCCACAAATAGTAGCAACAGTAGTCTTGGTCTATCTAGTAACAGTAAGGAGTTGACATCAACGCAGGAAGGGCAAGTGACATCCTATGGCCAATCTGAAAGCCTAGGGCTACGCAGAGGCTCCTTGGTACAGTCCCCAGACATTGCTTCAAGTAAGAAACTTGTCACTATGATATTTTGTAACATGTAAAACACATAGAGGGGTTAGTAACTCAATTGATAAGTCACCGAGTTTCAGAATGTTTATAGCAAGTTGGTCCAGGATTGAGAGCACCAATAAGGAAAAGGAAGTTGGTGAAGAAAATGCCTCAATGCTAGGAATACCAGTAGTCTCTTTTGTTGTTAATTGAAAATTTCTCATGAAAACTTCATTTACTGCCGGAACTAATAAATCAGAAATCAGTGGGAAA
The DNA here is from genome assembly GCA_039654525.1 of Melibe bucephala. NCBI lineage: Eukaryota > Metazoa > Mollusca > Gastropoda > Nudibranchia > Dendronotidae > Melibe > Melibe bucephala. The sequence continues at coordinate 2,839 of JBCJKE010062038.1, read as the reverse complement.
ATATAAAAGTAATTGTTATTCGTATAGTAATATCTATGTAACTGATGATAACAATGTATAATTGCATTATAATGATGATTGTTGTAGCAGAAATGAAGCAGCATGCCTTCTATGACAGGACGTGGTGATATCTATCTATCTATCTATCTATCTATTTATCTATCTATCTATCTATCCATCCATCCATCCATCCATCCATCCATCCTTCCATCTATCTATATATATATATACATATATATATATATATATATAGATCCAGATGGTATGAGTAAAGACCAAAGTGATGCCAGAATAATCAGTTGAGAATCATTTCATATAAGGCCGAGATATTTTATCAGTATATAATTTTTTTTTTATCAATTTAAAATCACAATATTTCAATCTTTCTCATTTTTCTTTTGATGAGACTGGATCCATAAACTATAATACACATGGCGTATTTTATTCACTATGTCTTTATTACTATCGTTGAGACTTGGCTGGTTTGATCTACAGGGTTCCTGATATAACTCTCTATGTTGGCATATCCTTTCCGGATATAGCCTCTTCTTTGGTGTCCTGCAACAGCTGTCAATTGTTAGCCAGTCGTCCTGCTTCTGTTATTAGTCTTGCCATGACATAATACAGTCAAAAATAAGTTCACCTCTTTTCTGTATAGAATAACTAAGCAGACTGATGCTTCCCAAGCTAGATTTCTTAGAAGGAGCAAGTAGATCTACATTTCTTACACAATTTCTGAATGTGGAATGTGGTATGACATGAAAAAGGTACTAATAATTGCACTATTTTCTATTTTGGTAATATGGTGTAACATATTCGAAAGGTGAAGGATTGATTTATGACAAGAATAATGATCGTGATAACAATAGTGATGATACAGTCAAATCTTATCATAGAACCTCATGTTAAACTGCACCTTTCATAATTCTTAACTCTTTATAATGCTACCTTTCCTTTGGTCCCGAGTTGTCATTTTGATGAGGGTTTGGCTGTAATAGAAGTTTAAAGCTTGCAGATCTTAACAGCATGTTTTTGATAATTGGCAGTTTTTCATGATTCCCTTTCTCCTCCACCCCTCAGGTCAACACACTGATTGTGACAGGGTCCAGCTCCCCCATTCCACCAAGCAGGAAAACAGCACACGGAAACATGTCAGCAGTCAGTTACAGTCCTTGCTCCAACTTCACCTCCAGAGGTCATCCATGTCATCATCTGCCCCATCATCATCATCGTCCCACCCAACGCTTATTTCTAGCGGCAACAGTCACACAGCCACGGTTGTAGCGTCGGCCTCTGATGCTGGCCATTCCCGCAAATCTGTTTCTCAAAATCATCTTAGAGTAAGTTTAAAAAAAAAATTTTTTTTTTTTATGATGTGATGTATTTTTGTTTACCCCAATATTCATCATTATTATTTAGAGAATTCCTTTACAATAGAGTTTAGGAGCTTCATATTTGTGATTTTCCCCAATATTTGTTGCTATTGTCATCATCAATATATCAGCAGTTCCGTTCACACTGTTTAATTGCTGGACAAGTGAAATTTCTTCATTTCACTCGTTGTTTCAGTGGCTCATATATGGTGTTTCTTATTTTTGGATTGTGGGCCAACTATGCCCCACAGAGATTGCCCCTTTAATTGGTTCTATTGACTTAATGAAGGTAGAAAGCCTTCTTAAAAATAATAATCAACCACTTCTCCCCAACCCAGAGGAAAACAAAAATGAGACTTATTTGCCTATGTTTATATTGTCTTTGTCTTGCTGTAAAAATATTGTCTTATTGAATTTGTGTGTCCAGCAGGCGTCAGTCAGTAAAGCCTCTTCTGTGTTAGTAGCCAACGGTCAACCCCAAGCATCCAGCAAGGCTGTGTCCAATGTCATTCCTATCATGACGGCTCTACCCACCAACTGGACACCTCAGCCAGCGGTCAGTGGAATCAACTCTTTTTATATTGACTCTTTCCCTATTAATGCTTATTCATCTGACGTCATTTCTTTACTTGTCAACTTAATCCAATGCAACCAAATTCATACTGTTTTCCTTACTCTGTCCATATCAGCTCTTTCATGACGCTTTCCATCTCATAGCTCTTTCCATACGATCTCTTATCATATCTCTTTCCATACCATCTCTTATCATAGCTCTTTCCATTCCATCTCATGTCATAGCTCTTTCCATACCATCTCTTGTCATAGCTTTTTCCATACCATCTCTTGTCGTAGCTCTTTCCATTCCATCTTTTGTCCTAACTTTTTCCACACCATCTTTTGTCATAGCTCTTTCCATACCATCCTTTGTCATAGCTTTTTCCATACCATCCTTTATCATAGCTCTTTCCATTTCATCTCATATCATAGCTCTTTCCATTTCATCTCATATCATAGCTCTTTCCATTTCATCTCATATCATAGCTCTTTCCATACCATCTTTTGTCATAGCTTTTTCCATACCATCTTTTGTCACAGCTTTTTCCATTCCATCTCATATCATAGCTCTTTCCATACCATCTCTTATCATAGCTCTTTCCATACCATATCTTGTCATAGCTCTTTCCATACCATCTCTTGTCATAGCTCTTTCCATACCATCTCTTGTCATAGCTCTTTCCATACCATCTTTTGTCATAGCTCTTTCCATACCATCCTTTGTCATAGCTCTTTCCATTCCATCTCATATCATAGCTCTTTCCATACCATCTTTTGTCATAGCTTTTTCCATACCATCCTTTGTCATAGCTCTTTCCATACCATCTCATATCATAGCTCTTTCCATACCATCTCTTGTCATAGCTCTTTCCATACCATCTCTTGTCATAGCTCTTTCCATACCATCTTTT
>JBCJKE010061706.1:0-11738 GCA_039654525.1 Melibe bucephala | reverse complement strand
AAACAACCAAGAACCACCCCCCCCCCCCCCCCCCCAAACAAACTGTATTTGATATATTGTGAATGTATTAATGTTTCATGAACACCTAAGCAGCCTGTATATATGGTAAAACCCCTTTCTATTATGAGTCAATGACAGGCCTTTCTTAATGCTGCAAAAAGCTAATTTCACTTTGTACTTACCAATGGAATAAAATAGAAGAAAAGGTAATTAATCAATTTCACTTGGTACATAAAAAACAACCCATGCCATCCAAACTAGGATTTGCCACAAGTCATTCCACCCATGAGCACGCACAAAAAAACAAAACAAAACAAGGCTTAATTATCCCTTGGGGCATTCAATAGCCACGGGTGTAACAAAAAAAAAAAAAAAAAAAAAGAAAAAAGAAAAAAAAAAAAAAGAGGGGGAGAAGAAGAAAGAAAGAAAAAGGGAAAAAGAAGAGATAGAAAGGGAGGAGGGAAGGGGCGAGAAAGAGGTAGCAAATGACTTATCTATAGATCAAGAGTAGAATGTTGAGATACTCACCCTTCTCGATAAATACTTTCACACCACAAGGCACAAATCTGATGCCATTTTCTGCCACACTCCAAACAGTCTATAAAACTGCAAAGTGAAAAACAATCAGTGAATACAATGTGGCACTGGAAAATTATAGAAAATGTGCTTATATGCTTGTTTATAAAATACAAAACAAACTAACCCCGTCCCCTTAAAAAAACAAACAAACAAAAAACAACCAACAAATCCATAAGAAACGACACAACAAAACATCCAAAAATCACAAATCAAAAAGACATTCTTACATAAAACATTCAATAGCAATTTTCTTAAGATTTTAACATTCTGTTATATTCAAAGGGAGAGAAAAGGTATTCTACAGACCAAAACAAGGACAGAACAATCATACTACATAATGTTCATTTCAACACTGTAGACATGCTTTACATACTTGAAGAATGAAACATTTTTCTCCATCACAAAAAGGCATCCCACAAATCTTACAAACAAGAACGTTTTCAAATGAGACAAAAACTTATCAATAGCATAAAGCAACTTACATAATACGTTTAAAATAATTAAAATGTCTTACGGTTCGTAGTCCAATTGATCATTCTTTAACTTTTCAAACTGGTCCTTCCTAATTTTTCTGTCAAAAAGAAAACAAAGAAATAGTGTATGAATGATTTAATTAAAAAACAAGAAATAAAGGCATATAAAAATAAAACAAAACAAAATCTCTAAATCCCAATTTAGATTTTGATCACATAAAAACACTCACGTTACTGGTTGCATGGGGTCTTCAGACAGCTCTACCTCTTCTGTTTGAATGTCATGGAAACACTTCTCACAGTAAACATATCTGGGAATAAAAAGGAAAAAAAGGGAGGTAATAACTTCATTCTCTGCATGTCAAGACAAGGCTGAAAGAGGCGAATGCATTTAATACTTTGATTTTAAAAATTAGCTGGTCCACTTTGTATGCATTTGTGCCTTCAGCTCACATATAAGAATCTCTCTCTCTCTAGATATATAAATATATATATATATTATTTTATATCACTTTATGTTATATATATATATTTTGTATTTATATTATTATATATAAAATTTTATCCAGTCAGACTAATCGGCTAAACCATTGAAAAAATCATGCTCAAATTTTAGCAATCGATTCAGATTCAACCCCTCCATGTTTCAGTCATGTTTAATTAGGAAAATCAGTTTCGACAAAACACTATCCTCCTTTTCGGTAATCATTTTGCAACTAAGATGCCATGACAATTCCCTTTCGCCTATAGCACTTTTTATGAATCCCAACCAGTTCTTGCTTTAAAGTGAATGTTTTAGACAAGTTAAAATTTTGTGATATCATAAATGTGGCACTGTTGCATAATAAATAAAAGTAATCAATTCACCGGGAAGTGCAAAGAATCTTAGCAAATATTTCTTTCATAATATACAGTACCTGTTTTGATAACTATAGTACATGCTGTCTCTTGATATGGTGCACAGCTGTTTTCCATAGCAACAAAGGACTTGGGTACAGAATGTATAGTGACGCCCACAACAATACCCCAGAAATTGCATTACACTGTCAATCTCTGCTTCAAAAACCTCGGCCAACTGCGGACAAAAACAAAATATAAATCAACATAAATCTTAAAATTTTAATCTAACAGGAAAGAAATCAACCCCAAAATTACACCAATAATTTTAAAACAACATAAATTTAGAAAACAAATGGCAACAAAATCACACCTACCTTTGAAGCATACTTGTAGACCCTAGAAGTTTTCTTGTTGTATAACCAGGCATTGTTAAACATAAGCCACACATCATCCACATACTCCCAGGGGTCTTTGTACAGTCCATTATCAAGTCTCCGCCTTATGGTGGAGAGATCCATTGGTTTCTTAACTATTTCAAAGTAATCCTAGTCAGGGAAAAAAATTACACAAAACGAAATTATATCAGGCACAAGTATCATATATGACCTAGTTAAGTAAGAATTAAGAAATCGACATTTAACAACAGAAGTCACAGTCTAGCATAAAATGAACAGCGTTAAAATTGTAGTCAGGATATAGACATTATTTACAAAAATTCTTACTGGAATATGAAGGACGACAGGATCGACTGGCTGTCTGAAAGGTAGAGATTCGGGGTCTTGTCTCACTAGCTTTTCCAACGTTGGCATGAGCGCTTGTCTCAATTCATCTGGATTGAACACTATAGTAAAGGGATATAAAATTAATTAAAATATAAATTTCAACCTCAATAACGCCAATGATCACCAAATCAATTTATAATAAATTATTAATAATAAAAATTATTGCAAGCAACTGAAAACATGACCTGTTCATAAATTTCTTTGTATCTACATATGACTGTCATTCTCCTGGTTTAATCATGGCCAGTAGCTATGGATTAAGGGTTGAATAAAAAGTGTAAACAACCACACTGAGGAAGGCAGGCCTACTTTCATTCGAAACCAGTGTATTGTATGTAGTGAAAGAAGGAAAAGGGGAAAAAACCAGTTAGAAAGCAGGGGAAAAAAAAATATATCAACCAAAACTAATAGGCCTGTTACACTAAGAATGTTATTGAAAAATGTCATGTCAAATTCAATGGTTGTCAGTACTAAAGGGTTCTAGATCCATAACCACCAAAGTTCGATCTCACAAAGTTGTGCACATGCGCATACACACACACACAAGTATACTTTTCTATATACCAAATAGATTCTGGGATGCAAATGACATAGAAAAATCCTCTAAAAGTCCTAAAAGAGACACCGGGGACCTGGGGCCGCAAAGACCCTGGTGAGGTCCAGCAGCAACACCCCAATGTGGGGCCCTGCCCGAAATTGAATTTTCACACTTTCCAAGCTTAAAAATGCCTCTCCTGGGCTTAAATTGGACAAAAAGAAACTTTAAAATGAAGATACAGAACTAGAACTGACATGTAGTAGACAAGAAATAAATGTGTGGTTCAAGAATAATTTTCAGAAGAAAGAAAAAAGAGAAAAGAAAGACTAATGTGGTTATGGCCATGATGTACACACCTTACTTTACTTGGTAAATGTGTCTTGAGGCATTGAAGCTACCTCTAAATCTACCCTAGATCTATTGTGCTCTTGCTCAATATTTGGAGCAGCACCATTAGTATTATAAGTATGTCACATGTATGATAAGATATAGAAGGTGATAGAGCTGAACTAGAACTAGATCTGGATCTAGGCAGTGATGGACTACTGATATCTGCAGTGCCATAAATCTTACTGCCTGCTGCCTGCGTTGCAGCTGGAAGACTAGGATTAGATGACAAAAAATAATTTCGATTGTGAGCTTTTGCCTTTGATGGTTAGCATGGTCCTTTTAACTTAAACAACTAATCCCATTGCCATCATTGCCGTTGATGTACTTATTTCGCACACAGATCTACAAAAACAGCACCAAGCAAACCTATCTTTGTTTATCTTTAGGAAGAAACCAGGAAAAAAAAAATAACTGTCACTGTCGTCTTTCAATAATAACCAATTGCATCGAAATCTTTTCCTACTCTAATTCTATCATATCAACTATTGTATCTCGCTCCACAAAGTTTAGAGACCGTGACCGCCATGTTGTGCAGTTGTTTACTAACTTATCAATGAGTAATGAGAGTTACTTCCATTGGGCCCATAGCCTATCTCCAACCTATTTTCCCGCTTCGATTATACACGGGAGTCAGAGAATTTCTCTGAATCCTAGGACTAATGATAGTGAAGGAAACTCAGCCATCAGAGAATTATTCTCTGAAAATTCAGCGTACAAACAGCGAACGGATATCCTGACAATAGTATTAATGTAATTGTGAAAATAACTTTTGCTCATAGCTTTTAGGCTGTTTAGCCAAAAAATATACTATTCTAACACTAATATTAGAGAATAAAGAAAATTATCTGGAATAACACAAATTGAACAGAATTATCTAGAATCTACATCTATTTCAAGATAAAAAAAAATAAAAAAATTCATCCCTAAATTTAAACACAATGAAATAATCTGAATTCAGGAAAAATCTGAGAGACCTACATCCCTGTAGATTATACATGAAAGCCATGTCTTTCTCTGTATCACTCTACCCTCTCCAATATAAATAAAATAAAGACGACAAAACCAAATTTCCATATGAGTCAATAAGACAATCTTCTGGACAAAAATAATTAGCAAATGCTTGAGAGCAATTCAATGATACTGACCCTTTTTACATCTTGGTTTTGGGGTTGCATTATTCGATGAATCCCCAGTTGTTTCTGACTTGGAATCTTCATTGTTACTGGCTTGGGAATTTTCATCCATTGCCTCAATCTTTGGACTAGTTGAATCATTCTCAGTCTTCACTGAAGCTGGTTCTGGCTTTACTTCTACCTCAGACTTAACCTCTTCCATCTTTTCCTCTTTCACCTCCACCTCTGATTTCACTTCAGAAGATTCTGTCTTCACTTCTGCCTTAGCTACTGTTGTGTTTAGCATGGAAGACATAGTCAAGGGTGCTGATGAAGATGGGAACATGGGAATGGTCATGGATGATGGTGAAGCAGCAGAGAGCAGACTACAGAGCTCACTTTTGGATTCTTTAGAAGCTGAATCGGGTTTGGCTGTGTCCTCAGACACTTGAGAGAGATCATTCTGAAAAGAAGAGACGCATAAAATCTTAACCCCATGGTAGGACCTATAACTGACACTATATCACTAGACCAGCAAGTCAACATAATTTAATATGAGAAATACTTTGAACATCTGGATGATTTCTAAAAACAGTCACTCATGTTTCTGAAAACATTGCCGTCTTATACTTTATGTAAATACAACTCATGAGAAACGGACAACAATATTCCGAAAGCTTGACTCACATTCATGTCTTTGGATGCAGGGCCATTTTTCTGACCAACTGGCCTCGTGGGAAGTAATTGACCGATGGAGACTGACGTTGTCGTTGGACTTGATGTTGATGAAACACCTAATTGCTGTAAAAGGGACTGCTGACTGCTACTTGGCACATGCTGCATACCACTAGTTGTAATACCATTGTCCATGGGACCTCCAACAGGAGCAGTGGCTCCCAATGATCGCTGATTGTTATTGGTGAGCTGATTGGGAAGGGAGGGGGAACTAAGGTGATTCTGAATTGCGGACGGTTGCTGATTTCCGAGCATACCAGGCTGGCCAGGTGTCTGAGGTGGGGAAACGAGAGAGTGAGAGAGAGAAAAGTCAATTTACTTCATTCGCCTCGAAACTATGTATCAGATGAAAAAATAAATAATTGCCCCTATTCATCCCTGAAAAAAAGTCTTTCGGTTTTCGTGGAAAACAGTATTAGCTGTAAGAGCAGCGCCACAAACGATCATCAATAATGAAAATCAGATATTCATTATTATTCAAAAATCACATACAACTTTCCAAATCAATAAGGCATTCAACTTATTTTCAAAAATTCAAACTGGTCATGGTCCAACTTTTTATTTATTTATTTTTTTGGTGGTGGTGGTGGTGTTGGGGGGGGGGGGTTAGTCACCTTGTCACCAATCTTTATAATACATATGAGATCCCTCAACAAAATCATATGAAAAAAATAATCTTCCATTGTTCTTCTTTAGTTTAAAGAACTGCAAAAGAACAATATGGTTATTCATGAATACATCTTGACATTTTCACATCTAAAATGTAGATCTAGACTTCCTATGCCAAAATAGATTATATAATAATCTAGGAGAAGCAATGCCTATTTCTCTTGATCCAATAGAGATTAACAGAAAGAGCAAATGAAAATCAAACTACTGAACTGTCTATCAGGCGGTCACTGACAACACCATACCAAGGAAAAGGGGTAGTTTCCATACTGTACAAATGGCTGAAAACAACCATACCAGGGTTGCCAGAGGGCTTTGACAAAAAAGCCTGAAATTTTTTTCGGGGTAAAATTCCAAGCGCATTTCATACGAAAAGGATACGATATTAATAAATATACCAATATATTCAAAATTTATGAAAAATTAATTGCTTTTTGAGCCTTTGTTAAAGACATATACTAAATGCTGTTTGAAGGTGAAATACAATGGCTGCACCAGCTGGATCATAAATTATATCCTGTCTAGCAGTTACTCGGAAGATTTCTCTTCCGCCAGCAGAACATACTTTATCTTTGGGATGGCTTCACATGTTTTTACATGCATCCTATTACTTAAGTGGTTCATAATAATGTTCATCCCATTGAAGTTCTGTTCTACTCTTGGCCCGGTAAAGATGGATAAACTGGCTTTGATGAGTGGAGACAGGCAAAAATTCCTCCTTTGCGATCAATAAACTCCAAAGACATGTTGGATATTGTTGGAAAAAAGAACACCCCTACATGGCACATACCATTCCACGAAACTAGTGCTTTCAAATATCAACATAGTTTGGACGGAGGAAGTGCGAACCATTTTACCGCCACGACACCGTTTTCATCGATCCCGTTGTCGGGTTAAAATTTTCACCCCTCTAAAATTTTGTCCGCTGATTTCGGCCGCAATTTAAAAAGCCGGATTTCCGCCTTTAGCAGAACTGGCAACCCTGCCATATTTAAAGAGAAAAAAAGAAGGAAAGAGAGATAGAAAGAAATGTAAGTGAAAGACATCATATCAAAGGGCAAAAAGTGAGAAAATATCAAAAGCTACCTGAGAATGAATGCCCTGAGCCTGTGAATTGATTTGCTGCTGAAGTAGCTGCTGCTGCTGCTGCTGCTGCTGCTGCTGTTGGTTTTGACGAGTTGATGTCACTGTTGCATTAGACATCAGCCTGTTAACACCACCAGACTGAGGCAATGATCTTTTAATTATATCAAACTGCTGCTGGGACTCTGCCAATGCGGCACTCATTGAAATGGGAGTAGATGTTGCCACAGCTGGCATCTGAAGGAAAATATAAGGAAACACCACATTTAACAATTAAGTGATCTCCTGCCACAGCTGGCATCTAAAGGAAAATATAAGGAAACACCACATTTAACAATTAAGTGATCTCCAGCTAGAATATTAACTATTATTTGTCTTCTCGCTACCGTTTTCTTCTCCCCACATTTCAAAATATAAACTTGATAAATCAATATTCAAGAAAGCTTTGCGAAAACTTCATCATAAAATGAAAGAAGTAATAAATTCATGTATGCCTGAAAGTCATTTAGACTATATTAGAGTAATACCCATGTAAATTGGTTCGTAGGAGAAAAAGGATACCTGTCCTGCAGGAGGAGGTGTCCCACGCATGTTGATATTTCTGTTCATTTGTGGAATTACAGGGGTTTGCTGGTTAGGCTGTTGCTGCATGTTATTCATTTCATATGAATTTCCCATCTGAGCATTATTAGGACCATCTGACAAACACAGAAATGCATTAAAAGCCATGACATCACATGGGTAGATGAAATAAAGACGCCATAAGAAAAAAAATCCTTACACCATGAACAAAAAACACTTAGCGATTAGAATGTGCATGAGTGTTACACTAATCCTTGCAGTATGAAAATTAAAATGTCTCCCTTCAACTGAATTACCTAATTAGAAAAGTTACCTGGTAGAGGAATTTAATTGGAACTCTAATTAGTCCAAAGAAGGCAAAGGCATTTAATTGTTACCAAATTAAATTCCAAAACCGAACGAACCAAACAAATCTTAAGTATGTTCACACAGTCATTTAAGGAAGCTGCGGTCATGTACAACAGTGTCAGTTCCTCAACTTTTGTAGACTGGGGAACCTAACTCATTTCAAAATAGTGTAGGTGAAGCTTTCCTTTGCCCTTTTCATCTTTCTTATAGAACCAAGTAAATGTGTAAGATTGACACCAGCTGTTTCCAAGATTTTATTGAGGTCCATTCTTCACCTCAGTCAATGCCATTGGCTGAGTTAATATGTTGACATTCTAAACAAAGCCCCTAAAAGGCTTCTACAAGGTAGGAAAAAACAGGTCATCTTTTTAATGTCCTTTTTTCTTTCTTTTTAAAATATTAGTTTAAGGACACAGAGACGAACAATCACATAGTTCTCAATTGCCCAATCACAAGACTCAAGGGAGAATATATAACAGTCCTCAACTCAAATGGCAACTTCAAAGCGTGGACAGACAAGTGCGATCTGGAGGTGTGGCCATACGCTACTATTGCAATTGCTTTAGGAAGATAACATGAAGTCTTCAACATAGTGGAGAGCTTCTGATTTTCACACAAGTGGTTTACCAGGTGTTCTGGCTTTCGATATAAAAAATGACCACTGCTTTCCTCAATTTCCTATTGGAAAATTTGAAAGACAAGTGTTCTCATTGACCCACTGCCGGTAGCATAAGCATGGTAAGTTTTCTGCTTAAAATTGTTTGGCTGGTACCCAAATCTGTAGAAGGCACAGCACTTTCTTTGGGTCCCAGATTTCTGATACAACAGGAATTATTGGGCAACAATTAATAATTCCCATCAAGAGCAGTTGTACAGGATGATGCTCTTATTGATCGGATCAGACACTCAATACCTGAAACTTGCCAATATTGCTAAATTGATACTGCTGTAGCCAAAACAATTTCCAAAAAATTCAACATGAAATTCATCAAATAATTTGAATAAATTACCTGTACGCCTTACAATACAAAAAATTAAGCAGTTTTCTAATGCCATGACATGAAATGAATGTTGTAGTTTGAAGTTTGAGGATAAGATATGCAAACTACTTGAAATGAGATTTGAACCCACAATGTGAATTTCTTTATCAGTTTCCCTGCTTTTAATTGGGAAGATGAAGTTGAGGTAAGGAGCTCTCTTCCAGTGGAATTGCCTTTTTTAATTTGCGATCTCTGCGACCTGTTTTCCCCCTTTACGGATTTTGACAACTCCACACTGATCATCAATTTTACAAGGGATGAGAGCGTGAGAGTCACCAAGCAACCTTATCGGGAGTTCTCAGACTCCAAATAGCAACTTTCAGGAAGTCTACAGATTTGTTCAAGCACTGTGCTAGGCGAGTAATAAAACTGCAAGAGAAGAAGGCAACCCATGGCATAACAGAAAACAAAATGAAGTCTACATACAGTTTTTCACAAAATTGTAACCCAATGTTTTACAGGTAAAAGTCAGAACAAACATTGTGAACACAATGAGCAAACAGTAAGCGTGAAGTGATTGGGACAAGGGATTTATATGTTTGGTTTGCTCCAGTCCGTTCCCGCATTGGCTGAATTTAGTTAAATTGCTAGTCAGAGACAATTCATGTAGACAGATATGGCATTGACCTTCAATATATGGACAAGCATTTAACTTGTAGCACATGGCTAAGAATTAAAGAGCGAGTGAGAGAGAGGAAGAGAGGGAGACAGAGAGAACATGATTAAGCTATTCACAATTACTTACTTGGGGCACCCACACGGAGCTGGTTTTGCATGCCTGGGACTCCAGCATTGGAAACATTCTGAGTAACTCGCAGTCTCTGATTCCTCTTCTCCTCCAGCTCCTTTTGAATTTTGTAAATTTTCTCTGCTAGAAGATGATAATACTCACCCTGGTTAAAAAAAAAAAAAAAAAAAAGAGAGAAAAATCAGCATGTAATTGTAGCAATTATGATTATAAAACAATCAAAATGGACTCAAATAATTCTATCCCTAAGGTGAATTTGGCTAAGAGTAAATTTAAGTAAAAAGCATGAGAGCAAAGAAAATTAGGAAAGTGAGAAAACAAGGTCCAATTTGAGCTTTATACTGTATATGGCAGGATTCACAAAGTCACTTATCCGACATAATCAGTTATCTGACATTTTCATTGGGGGCGGCTTGTGTTCGATAACTGTCAGTGGACTGTACCTGAGAATATGCAGGAATGGATTAAAATAAAACAAGTGCTTAACATAACATACCCTGTCATTTGCAGTTTCATACATGTCACCTTCCACCTTCCTTGCATAGGCAACAAGATTCTTCATACGTGTATCACGAAGTGCAGCTGGGTCAGGAGTTGGAAATATTGCTTGCACTCTATTTATAGAAAAAAGAAAAAGAAGGTTAAACAATTTGAGAAACTTTATAAATCGTAAAACTGAATTCAATAATTATGTTAATAATTTTTGAGCATGTCAATATGTTACTTATAAAACAGATCAAGCAGCAAAATGATCTGTATAGTGAAGTCTAGGTTTGATTTGAAGCAAAAGAATTTTTCATTTACATGTCTTGCTTTTGAGATTTACTGCAAAAGCATGACAAAGACCTGTCCATGAAGTGAAGTAAAACAATGTTTTTATTTCATTACTGCATTGTTCATTATGTTCCTTACTGAAGAGGCATTTTAATTTGTACTCACAACTTATGCACTAAATGGTTCCTCAAATCCTGAGTGACTTGTGCATGCCATTCTTTTCTGTTACTTTCGGGGATTGATTTCACAATGTCAGGTGCATTGCCAAGAGCTGCAGCCTGAGCAGTGGATGTAGCTAGTTGCTCGCCTCTCTGTTGCTGTATGGATGGGCCTTGGTTTCCTCCCATGTTCTGCAAAAGTCCTATCTGACCACCTAATGTTTGGTTTGGCATTACTTTCTGTGCCTGATTTGGTAAATTTGTCTTATTCACTTGTCCTGCAAAAGAAGCAAAATCGTGGCTTAAGTAGAGTTCATATATTTGAAAGAATCTGAAACAAGAACTGCCTGCCTCAATTTCAATCAATCACAGTGATAAGAAATTTACTTCCTTGTATCCCCACCACCAAAATACATACCATCTGATCCAATAGAGTTCATCTGAGGATGGCCCAAAGGAGCAGTAACATGTGGTGATTGTGACTGGTTATATGGAATCCCAAGAGACTCCAACGCTCGTCTTACTGTTAGAGGATCTGTTACATTTGATGCTTGAGAGTTGGGAGCTGTCATAGTCGAGTTTTGATTAACATTTGAGCCAGACACATTCCGTCTGTCTGCAACTTTCAAAGGCAAACACACAGGACAATCTACTCTTGTACAATTTTTCCAGTGAGTTATTATTTGTCTTGAGGATGCACAATGGGCAACTGGAGAAAAAAAAAGAAAAGAAAGAAAGGCAAGAAATCAATAATTGAAATGAAGTGTGATGAAAGCCTCGGTAAAAGTAAAGTAAAAAAAAACAAAAACAAGAGAGAGATAGAGAGAGAGAGAGAGAGATAGAGAGAGAGAGAGAGAGAGAGAGAGAGAGAGAGAGAGAGAGAGAGA
>JBCJKE010061595.1:0-11742 GCA_039654525.1 Melibe bucephala | reverse complement strand
TATATATAGAGAGAGAGAGAGAGAGAGAGAGAGAGAGGGGGTGAAAGAGGGGGGGGGGGAGGGATGGAAAAAGCAGGAAAATGATAAACACAGATCCATGGTATATCTGCAACTCCTGTTTTACCTGCTGTTAATAGCAGTGATCATGGTTACGTGGAGGGACTCCAACGTGTTTTCGAACAAAATTCAACGAGAATACTCCACTAAATTCACGCTCATCAGTTTACTATTTGTTTTCAGACTTTACGGCATTGCGACGTTCTCAAGTCAGAATTAGCGCCAAAACCAAGGAACGAATGATGCTTAAATTTTAACAAAAAATTTTAATTTAACCAATCCGTGTTTTGGCCAAATCTTTTCAAAAGTTACATTTCTTTCTATAAATCACTTAATTCCTTTTCTCGGTTGTTCTTTTCGTCCTTTAACGCCATGACAGTTCATTTGCACTTTCATTGTTGAGCTGGGCGCTAAACTTTCCATCCGCCATTTTCGATTCATGACAGTTTCCGAGACCGTTTCTATGAATCTCAGTCAGTGTTATATTCTTGCTTTCAAAGCTATTCTTTAAGTCGTTAATTAAGTTCAGCACATTTATGAACTGTTTAAGCTGTTCAAAATCTAGGTTGTAAATCTAGTCCATTAATAACAATTAAATTGGTTTCTTAATAATTGTTTTGAGTCAATGTTTGATATTTAGCTCTTCACTGGGTGGGATATCACCTTATTATTTTTATTGCGGCATACAGCATGACGTCAAATATAGGACGGGCATGAAGTGAAAAGAGTCTAGTATAATCTCTGATTTGTCAAAAAACACGATGTCAATATAATCCGCGGTCAATTAAAATGCCTGTAACCTTGAAAGAGCAACATAATTTGATAAAATGAATACTTTGTCAAAATGATCAGAAAGATTTAATATACATAGTTTGTTTGGTTGGTGGTTTTAATGTTAGCTTCTTGTTGCCTGTTGGTATCGCCCATTCTTAGCCCTTAATTTGTTGGTTTTGGTTTGTTTGTTTTTTTGTGTGTGTTGTTTTTAGCTATTTTGACATGGTGTTGTTGTTTCTTTCTTAGTTTGTTTAGTTTTCATTATTGTTATTTTGTTTGCCAGCTTGCTCAGTTTGTTTGTTGTTGTTCATGTTGTTTTTGTTTTGTTTATTGGAGGGGGGGGGGGTGTAGGGGGTGGTCTCTTAGTGTGCATACTTTTTTCTCCGGGTTTTTTCCCCTGCTTATTTTTATTTTGTTTCATTAATCTTTCTTACTTTGTTTTTCGTTTGTTCATTTTTCGGTTATTTTTGTGTGCTTGTTCAGTTTTATTTTAATTTTTGTTTTGTCTTGTTCTTTTGTTGATTTTAGCTGTGGGTGATTGTTTTGTTATTTTATTTTGTTTTCCGACTTTCTTTTGTTTTCGTTTTGCTGTCGTAGTTCCTTTTAGCTTTTTATGTTTTATTTGTGTATTTTGTTTCCTTATTTAAAGTGGAGAGGAAGGTCTTGAGCTGTCGAAAGTTTTATTTTACTCAATATTATAAAGAGAATGCTCCAGATCCATGAGTAACGTTACTAGTACTTCAAAAACATAATATAGCCTATCTGAAACCCACATACTAATAATTATGGCCAATCTTTCTGGTAGTCAGTTGTTCCAACTGCCAAAGTCGACTAACCAGTTGCCCTCCAGCTGTCTCGATTTCTTTTTCTCAAGTCTGGCCAAGCTCCCAACGCACCTCGACCCCCCCCCCCCCCCACCTCTTTGCCACCTTGAACCCACACTGAAAACACTTCTCTCTTTTCAGCATACACACATTTTATTAATGACGTCACAAAAAGAGAAGGAAGGAGTGAGAAGGGGAAAAGAACCAACGCAAGTTAACTGTAAATCTTTTGAAAAAAATCAATGGATTTACTGCGTTCTTCTTGCTTTCTGTCACAATAAAATTAAATGTATCCAGCCAGAATCGACCGCTCTTCATTGCTGGAAAACCAAATAATATGAGGTCCAATGGGTCTGAAAAAAGACCCAACAAAAACATTGTCTATTCCTCCAGAAAAAACCCTTTATCACAAGTTTATTTGTTTGTGCTTTTAATATAATAATGTCAGATTAAGGTCCATATGTATTACGCCAATGTTAGTGAGCTGTATTTCGTATGCTAAAAGGAAAACATCTAGTGTGTATAAATATATATATATATCAATTTATGACAATAAAGAGATTTGTTCTCTTTACCAATTGTACTTTACACAGTCATTGGTTGGCCAAACTTGACAATCGGAGAATTCAATATATGAAAAAATACTAAAGTGAGATCATGTGCTCAAACATTTACATCGACATTTTCAAATGATATGTTCAGCCATTTTCACTAATATTTCCCTGGTGCATTCAGATGATGAAATGAACTCATGTGAAATTCAACAAAAATACTTAAAACTTTAAAGAGAAGCTTAAATTTACAATGCTGAGATCAGAATACCAGAGCAACTTTTCACTTTTCAGCCCATCCACAAGAATACTCAAGTCAATAAATAGACTGTCAGCAATTTTGAAGCGAAGACGAACACTAAGACTAAACGCCAACCATACACGCTTGCCCCACTCAGCGAAGAAGGCACATCACTTAACAGCAACAAACCTACAAAAACAACATAAATAACAAAAGCGACATAGATTACAACGCCATAAAAATAACCCTACAATATCAATAGAAAAGGGATGCATCATTAAAACCATTGCAGCGACAAAAAACATTTCATTTGTCTTCTATGGGTGTCTGTTTCATTATCTCGCGTTCTGTAACACAATAGACGCATTACTTGTTCGACAACGTCATTACAAGTATTTGTCTTATTCTACGTCTAACTGGCCAGTTTCCTGCCCGATTGGCGGCTATTGCAAATCCCGTATTGCTTAACTTGACTTAATGACGACAACAGCAACAACAATGACAATAACAATAACAACAACAACTCAACAAAAACACAGCAACAACAACATAAACAACGATGAAGACGGCTGTGATGATAATGATGAAATGGTGATAGTATTGGTGATGATGATGGTGATGGTGATGGTGATGATGATGATGATGATGATGACGACGATGGTAGTGGTGGTGATGATGATGATGATGATGATGATGATAATGATGACGATGATGATGATTATGCCGACGACGACGATGATCATACTGATCATCATCATCATCATCATCATCATCATCATCATCATCATCATCATAAAATAATAATAATAATAATAATAATAATAATAATAACAATATTAATAATAATAATAATAATAATAATAACAATAATAATAATAATAACAATATTAATAATAATAATAACAACAACAACAATAATAATAATAATAATAATGATAATAATAATAATAATAATAATTATATAGCCATGAATCATAATTATAACGATTATATCAATAGTTATAATGATTACAATATAATATTACTAATAATAATAATATAATTGCCTTTCTCAACCTCCCCTCCTCCCTCCCCCTACCTTTCTCCTCCCCTCTCCTGCCTCTTCCTTCTCACTCGTCAATTAACAGACACATAGTATACCCGCTCTGCGATCGCTCCTCACTCCCGTAAGCTAACGTGAAATAAATAAATAAAAAATGTTATTAAGCAAAACGTAATCAAACTTTCGAGTGTAAGCCTTTAAAAATCGCAATATCGTTATATAAAACGTGGCGTGATTGAGCTTATGTGACACTCATGTAAAACGTCGCCATAACTTTATTACTTATAGTGTTGCAACCTGCAACCGCCAAACTCTTCAATTCGTACTGGGCGAAAACACTGCCAATTTATATTACTATTTTATGAAACGTTCGGTCACGACAGCGATAACCCCAAGTCCTCCCTGGCCTAACAAAAGACCCGGACGCAATTTCGACGACAGTCAATCCCATTTATTTCCTGTGATCTACGTCACGAGTTTTTTGGTGCGGGGTAGACCTCGCGCTCGGTGGGAAGGTTGCCGGACTGGCACAACGCCAAATAAACAGTCTTTTATAACAGAAAGAATAATATCGTTGCCCTTTTCAATCAGTCACTCTCCTTAAAAGTATTGTTGTTATTATTGTTGTTAGTTGCTACTTCTTCTGTTGATACATTAATTGTGTTGCTGTTGCTGTTGTTGTTGTTGTTGTTGTTGTTGTTGTTGTTATCGAATCATTACTACATATAGTATTATCATCATCGTCATTATTGTCATCATCATCATCATCATCATCATCATCATCATCATCATCATCATCATCATCATCATCATCATCATCATCATTCCATGTGTCATTGATGTAGGTATTGTCATGTTATCCAACCGCCTATATGTTTGTGATGAGGAGAAGACGATGACTCTCAAATCCCTTAAACGTCTCTTGGAATCATGTCTTCAAATATTACTATTTGGAGGCTATGGGAATACTATTTTGGATTAAACAATCGACGTGAAGAATTCAAACAATCGCAAGAACGAAAGAGGAGACCCTTCCACGATAACATCGAAGAAAACTGCCACAATACATCTAAGTGTGCGTTGTGGTGGGGCCGGAGGTAAATGACAAAAAAAAAAAAAAAAAAAAAAAAAAAATGAAGCAAAGAAGAAAGAGGAAGAGAGGAAAAGAGGGGAAGGAGTTTCATAAAGGCTTTCGAGGAAGCTACACAACTCGTGGCGTGTGAAGCACTCGGCAGGGTGTCGTCATGCTTGATTGATTGTCGCGATCGAAGTTGGTCGAAAGAACTGGCGCAGATCGAAGGTGGTGGTGGTGGGATGGAGGGTGGGGAGGGTGGTTGGTATTCTATAATCTGTCCATTGGTCTGGCTTCGTATTTACAGGTGCATAAAGCCACGAAGGTTGAATCAAAGGCCGCGTCCCTTTGGACGATCGATAACAGTAGAATTGAAATAGAAATGCAAAGCGAGACGTCGGAGGGCCTTCATTTCAAGAGACCAATCGACATAATATGTTTTTATACCTAACGGTGTTGCCTCACAGACAGAAGCTATTTTACAGTGGGACGAGAATTTTAAAGTGGCTCTAGGCTATTGATGCTGTTGACACTTATTACGGAAAAGGGAGAACATATCATTTACCAGTTAATAATAAACTACAAGTTATATAGAATCAAATATGAAGTTGGTTGAGAACACTGTGACATGTTCGATGATTTGTATGTCATTAAATAGCCTCGTTTCGACTGATTAACCATTGCGTGTTGAACCGAGGTCTGCAGTGAAAGCGCTGTTGTTTGCACCAATATTCTCAAGGCATCGATAGTTATAGTCACACTATTTATATCGATTTACAGACACATCAAGGACGGAGTGGAATTTACGTTCACTTTTCAGTCATGTCCCTGTTACGTAGAGGGCGCTGTATGGCAAGCTGAATCTAACGATCATCATTTCTTATTTTAGAAAGTTCAGAAGAATCCAATTAAAAAGCCAAAACAAAACAAACAAAAAACCAAAACAAACGAAACCCCAAATAAAACAAAAAACCAATACAAAACAAAAACAAAAACAAAACAAACAAAACTTAGAGAAATCTAGACCTCTTTGAAACCTTCAAACAAGACATCAACGACTGACATACATTTCATGAGATCAATATACTTACATGAAACCATGGAGGAGAAAAAGTCAACATTCAATGGAGCAATAGATAAGAACAATTCTTACAAGATTCAAACAATCATTGCCTTTCAGAAAATAACAATGATTATAAAACAAAAAGGTTTCAAGACGAAAGATGAAATGGTTCTCAGACTAAATATGCCTATAAATGAAAGCAATATAAGCAACTCTAAATATCAGAGAAAGCTTCAACTAATAATAGAAATCATATAAACGAGAACAAAAATAACACAAGGCACTTTTTCAAGCATTAACTCAGTCAGCCACGGAAAAGTGTGCAGTCACCACCATCGTAGTATGTAGATGATATCTTAGACTTTAAGGACTTCTTTAAATGAATACTGGAAAACATTAGGCTTGGACTGGTTTCAAATTAATGGACTCGCAACAACGGTTGACACCTCGAACCACCTAATAGAGTCAGTTATCATCATCGTCATCACCATAATCATCCCAACAACCAACTATAATGCACATTGTCATGACTGTGTCGTTTATGTTCACTCTGAGACATTGCTTTGTCATCTTTAAATTAACAAAAAACAACTCAAATCACATACAACAAAACAGAGAAGCACAACAACCCCCCAAGAAAAAACAAAAACAAAAAACAAAAACACCCCCCACCCCAAAAAATTTAACCCAACCACAAACAACAACCCCCCCAAAAAACAACAAAAAAAAAAACACAAAAAAAAACAAAACAAAAAACAAACAAAACAAAACAAAAAAACACAACAAAAAAAAAAACAACAACAACAACAACAACAACAACAACAACAAACAACGAAACAAAAAACAAAACAAAACAAAAAACAAACAAACAAATAACAACAAAACAAAACAAAAAAACAACAAAACAAAACAATGATTTAGACGTCTTTTTCACTAGCACAAGTGAATACAAAGAACGTCAAAAGAATTCGCAAAGTGACCATATCCAATCAAGAAATACGCTGTATTGGTAGAAGTATTTTAAAGTCCCGAAAAATGTAACTAAGACTGATTACTATTATTATTCTCGTTTTAAGGCATCCAAATCCCATTAACCCTCTTTATGTGAGATCCGCTACCAATTAACCCTTTCAGCACTTCGTGCTCATCCCGATGTATGTGCGAATTGTAGTCAAAGAGTTAAATCATACTCGTGCCTAATATGAGCTTATGACAGCCACGTTTTCAAATCGTGCTCGTGAGGATATATCGTCGATTGGCACTGAAAGTGTTAAATGAAGAATCTTGTTCACGTTTCCTGCATGACATACAGTAACAGAACAATGAATTAAAAACACAACAACTGGATTTTTGAAGTCTCTTTTCGTCATAATAAATATCAACCACACAGATCATTATACTCACAGAAGTTAATTCAACTAAAAAGAACCAATTCCTTCTAGCGTACTTTCGTAGTTTGTGTGCATCTCTGATTTGGAATAGTCTAAGAACTAACACTGGAAATTAAATGGTCCAGATTTAGAACCTTCAAAACAAAAGGCTGAAGACAGAATTATCATAAATTTCATAAATGCCTTTAGATAAATCATGAAGATACACACTTTTGAATACATCAACCTCAAAATGGAAAAGACTGAAAAATAAAAATAAAAATGGAACCATACCCGGCTGTAACAATAATTAAAGAAAGCAATATCACGTTCACAACAACATGTCGTATAGAACCAGAAATTATCGATGAAAATCAAAATATTTCTTTACACAATTATTAAGTGGACTTTCTTCAGTGTGTGTGTGTGTGTGTGTGTGTGTGTGTGTGCGTGCGTGTGTGTGTGTGTGTGTGTGTGTGTGTGGAGTTTCATGGGAAACAAACGGCGTTACACACTAGTACCAAAGTTAACCCACATTATTATGAGGTAAGGGGTTGAATTATAAGACAAAGAATTGGAACTAACACGCTAGACCCAGACCATTTAAATAAGCACCATAGGAAATATTTACAAATACAGAGGGATGAATTTCAGTAAGAAAATAAGAAAGAAAAAAAGTGTACTTCCACTGAGAATTTAACTGGGGACAGTGACACATAATCGTCTCGCCGATGCAAGCATAGCGTTCTTCAAAATTAAGCCAAAGGACACAAAACGGGCTTTGGAAAAATGCCATTTACTTTTGACAAAACAACAGACATTCAGATGAACCTCCACGTAGTCCAATAATACAAACTTTGTCCTTTCTTACTTCTTTTGGGTTATATTCATGTTTTCCGGCAGTGTTTACTAATTTGTTTTTTGTTTTGTCTACATTTTCCTGTTCTCGTTTTAAATGCTTGATCCTTTCTCTACAGGCACTTTTTGGAGAAAGAAATTCACAAAATCATAACTTGTGCCAACTGTGTGAGGACTGTGGGAGCTTGCCACCTTTAGCAATGTAATAATGATTATTACCGATTAGTGATCGTTGTATTCCAACATAGTGGAGCCTAATTTTAGATCAAAATACAAGGCCTACGTCGAAATCTAAATCTAAATCCATCCGAATAGAATCACATTAAGATAAAACGTATGGTTGAGAAACAAGCTTCAAATCTGCAATGTAAGCATTTATTAGATCATGTTCATCAAACGTGTGCTAGCTGCAATCTACAAATATTTAAAAAAATGAAAAAGATTTTCATTTTTAATGCCAACTTGTCATGAGCAAATAGCACCCGGAATTAATACAGACATAAATCATTTAATATTATAGCCCCTCGAAACAGTTGTTAAGTGTCGAATTTTTGCCTTTTTTTTGGGGGGGGGGGGGGGGGATTCAAAAACAATGCATCTTTGTTATGAATCGATGTAACTTTATAAAGCGTCATATGATTATTTTAATTAGTTTAAATCAGACCAACGCCAATTTTTATGAGAATCCAATGATATATAATACATAACATATTGAATTTCAAAGTTCAGCGTATTTTGTTTGTTTGTTTGTTTCTTGCTTTTGTTGTTTTGTTGGGTTTTTTTTTTTTACAGTTTTAGGTCCACATTATATATATAACAAAAACAAAAACAAAAACACCCCCATATATACCATCATGGCTGTAACCATGTTAAAATCGTGCCTTTTATTTCTACACTCTACTTTTGTTTTCCGTGATTTATTACTGTAGTTTACTTTGTAAATGCCGACAAAAGATAAATTGTATTTTCTGAATGATTCTCACAGAGAGAGATTCTTTAATCAATTTGTCGATTTTTTACATAACAAAATTATATTTTCCAGTGCTTTTTTAAGGTGTTGTCGTTGTCGTTGTTGTGTTATTATTATTATTATTATTGTTGTTGCTGTCGTCGATGTTGTTATTATTGTTGTTATGTTTTATTTTTGTTTGTTGTTGTTGGGTGTTTTGTTTGTTTTTATGTTGTTTGTTTCGTTGTTTTGTTTTGTTTTGTTTGTTTTGGGGTTTTTTGTTGGTCGATATACTTAAAGTATGTTGCTGTTGGATTGTTTTTGTTGTTGTTGTTGTCTGTTTTGTTTTTATTATTGTATTGCTTTGTATTGTTTTGATGACTTCTTGTTTTGTTTTTGGATTTATTTCGTTTGTTTTCGATATATTTGCTTTCCCATGTTTTGTGTTCGTTTGTTTGTTTGTTGCTTTTTTCTGCTTTGTTTTTTTTGTGTATGTGTGTGTGTGTGTATATGTGTGTGTTATATTAGTCGACTCTCCCCATGGTAGACTATGTTATCAGTGATTTACAGTATTAGTTTATCGCCGTCCATTTACCTTACTAGCTTCCGGTGTGTTTGGACGATCATAGAGTGTTTTTAACAATTAATGTGTCCCTCTGCACAGCTCGAACGACATACACAGTCAATATCTCTGTAATACTATAACAGTAATATAGGAGATGTGACATCTAGTTTGTGATTACTTACTTCTTCTTTTTTATTGATTAATATTTACCTCTCCCGAGTCACTGACTCATTGAAGCCTTAAATTCTTGCACAATTCTATCTGTAAGGTGTGCCGATTTTCAATATCAATGTAGTGAAAGTCCTTTTTCTATCTCTTTTTTTTTAATTTCGTTTGTGTGAATGTAAAAATTCCGTGCATTTCATCTTCGTGCGTCCTGTAATGTTTCTAGCTAGATATATCGTATCCTTTATTTTCATCTCTAGCTTCTACTTTTTGCGGTAGAACAGACCCCGTTTTACTACGTTTGTGGTGTTGCCCGAATGCATTTGTTTTCGGTTCTGTTACAGCGAAAATGCTGTAATTAGTCTTTTGATTTTCCTCTAAAATGTTTGTAGTGTTTTTCAACGTTTAGAAACCCTTACAATCGTTATTATGATAATGATTCTTTAGTTCATTGGAAACAACAGTTTGATTTTCTTGTTTGTCGAAGAAGGGCTAATAATCCACAGACTACTCGAATGATTTGTTTTAAATAAATTATATTGTGTTTGTGGGTTTGTCCGTTATTGATTTTCGCATTTATTGAAATGTCTACTGTTCTGATCTATAGATCTAGAATCCGTTGTACTGTAATTTCATGTACTGGGTATACAGTATTACGTAAATGATAAATCTCAAATTAAATCGCATAAACTAAGATGACTTTGACTAAAACACACACCAAAACAACAAAGAAAGCCAACAAGGAAATAAAATAGCCTCTCCCCCCAAAAAAAAACCCCAACAAAAAACAAACAAAACCCCCCCCAAAAACAACAACAAAAACAACAACAACAACAACAACAACGACGACGACAACAACGACGACGACGACAACGACGACGACGGCGACGACAACAACAACAACAACAACAACAACCACTACAACAACAAAATAACACAAAAAAAGGACAGAAAAAAAGGGGGGGGGGGGCTGTCATAAATTGAGGGTGTTATATTGATTTCACTATTATCAGCAAGCACATAAACAAGTACGCCCGCATAATAAGCACGTTGTTGTAGCCGTGTTTCGTCTATACCAATTTCTGAATGGAATCACTGACTTGGGTATTATGAAGTACGCTTATCTAACTGTAGGTCTAAGATCGTTTTACAAAGCCATGTCAGTGATGAACAAATTAAATGTTTCTTTCTTCCTTTTGCTGTAAACTCTTTTTCTTTCTGATAATACAGCTCGTATTCCATGTAATTGAATAAACGATATATAGAATGCCCAGACTAGCAATAAAACGTTGTTTTTTTAAGTATTTTATTTTCAAGATTCTTTTTCTTATCTCCGTTTCTCACTCTGGGAATGACAAAATATTGTTTTGCAATAATTGTCTGTTGAACATATCTTCAAATGATTTGTTGGTAAATTAATAGCATGTCTATTTTGACATTTGAGATATGAAACTTCACAATGACATGCTTTCTTTAATGGAGTGACACTAGACCTTAGGTGATTTTCATGTGAATATAAGCCTGGCCATTCAAAGTTCAGCGCACTTTTCTTTTTGGCCACACGATATTATATAATATGTATATATATGTATATATATATATGTATATATATAATATATATATGTGTGTGTGTGTGTGTTTGTGTTTGTGTGTGTGTGTGTGTTCCTGATCTCATTACGGTGACAGTCATAACAAATACATCATACCGTCACAGTCACCAGTTTGTTTTGGCTTCTATAGATCAAGCTCCGTATGTGGACTTAGCTACATGACCTTGTCAACTCGAGATCTGTCGCGGACGTGTCTTGGCTTTCTTCTAGATTGGCGGTGGATGTTTGCAAACCTCATACTGTTGATGGTAAATGTTTTTGAGTTTTTCGAGATCGATTTTCGGTTTGAGTCATACGTCGTCGTCAAGTCTTTTAAGGCCATCTTCTAGATAAAGTGCTTGACAGCCTGGTAATAGCCATTTGCCATGTATACTGATTTGTTTTGATTTCTACGCCTAACAAGTCTCCAGCATTGTTCCAAAATCTTGGGTAACAGGTGTGAATCTTGGCATTTTCATTAAAATGCGGCGTTTGAGATTTTTGTAGGGTATTTATTTCCTAATACTATTCTTATTTATCGGTGTTCACTGGAAACCGGAACCTTTCTTAAGCCGGAATGTTTAATTTCAAATTTATTTATTTTTTTAATTTTTTAATTTTT
>JBCJKE010061485.1:0-11745 GCA_039654525.1 Melibe bucephala | reverse complement strand
CTCTCTCCCTCTCAATCACTCTCCCCCCTTCCCTCCATCCATCTAATCCCTCTACCCCTTCCCCTCTATTCACTTATTCTTCAAAGCCTTTTAGCATCACAGCTTGCACTGAATGCGAGATCTAAAGCAGAAGCGACGCAGTGTATCCCTACATTTCATTTCATTACATTCTTTCTTTTTTTTTTTTTACATCTGTAATTAATTAAGGCGTGTGTGAACAAAGCCATAACAACGATGGCTGTGCAGTGTTAATGCCCTTGAATGTTACATAAACAAAGGCACGTGCATTATTATCGCTCCCCTCGTGAAACAGGAATGGACAGACCAGAAACTGACCTGGTTATCGGCCGAGTACGGAGGAGTCGATCGGCTGTACGTTCCGTCGGAGAAGATTTGGCTACCGGATATAGTACTTTACAATAAGTAAGTTAACCACGGCCACTTACTTCGGTGTTGTCCACGATCTCTCCTCCCCCAGTCCACCACCCTCCCCACTCCTTCCCACCCCCACCCACCACCTCCCCGCCCCCGCACCTGTATCCATTCCCGTACCCGTACCCATGCCCGTACCCGTACCCGTACCCGTACCCAACTAGTGAGCATCGTTGTGGAGATCGTATCACTTTCACTTCGCTTTATTCGTCACGTGTTATGGTCACGCTGTTCTATTATAGTATAGACGTTGTATTGTACGTCATTTGTATTGTTATATTGTGCTCCTGACAATGCAGCTCACTATGGGTCACGTGATATTATTGGGAGTATTGGTGTGTGCGTTGTGGGTGTGTGTGCTTTTGTCATGCGGCATTGTGTATTTCTGTTATGTGTGGTATCGATATGTACTTGTTTATACGTGTGGTATCGATGTGTACTTCTGTTATGTGTGTGGTAGCGATATGTATTCCAGAGTGATATTGGCATAACAGAAGTAGAAGCTTGTGGCAAAGGGGAGAGAGAGAAGAGGAGGGGGAGGGGGGGGGTGAATTGAAGCTCCCTGGACGTGGTTGATAAAATGCAATGTTTTGTTTTAGTTGTTTTGTTATATTTGTTTGATTTTGTTGTTTGGGTTTGTTTGATGTCGTTTTTTTTTATTTCGTTTTGTTTTGTTTTGTTGGTTTTTTTGTTGTTTTGTTGTTGTTTTTTGTTTTTGTTTTTTGTTGTTTTTGTTTTTTTGTTTTGTTGTTTTCTTGTTGTTGGTTTTGTTTGGGGGGTTCTTGCTTTTTTGTTTGTTGTTTTCTTGTTGTTGGTTTGTTAGGGGGGGGGGGGGTATTTTATTTTGCTTTTGTTTTTGTGTTTTGTTTTGTCTTTTTGTTGTTGGTTTTTTGTTGTTGTTGTAGTTTTTATTTTGTATTTGCTTTTGTTTTTTGGGGGTTTATTTTATTTTTTTCATGGTTCGATCCCCAGTGGAACAACTTTTTTCTTTCTCTGTTGACTTCTTCCCTCAGTGTGTAATAATTATTCACAAGGGCTGGGGGTGGGGGCAGTTGAAATTGTCTGCATCTATTATGTCAGATCTGATTCTTTACGCTGTAATGTTCGCATGTACATCCTGTAATAATGCAATAACATCGGTGTTGTCGTGGATTCTTATCACATTACGGTCTGGCCGTTGATGTTTGCCTTATTAGCTTTATCTTTCAATGCATGGATGTGAATATTGTTGTCAAGAACACGTGCACTCGCTTTCTGCTGCCAATGTATTATCACCGTTTTTTGTTGTTGTTGTGAGAGCTTTTATTGTGCCGTAAATTATTGCAGCTTGAGAACGACTCGCTGTATGCTGCATACAGCAATGGAAGTCATCGCCGGTTATGCTTGTCTTCTTGTTTGCTGTGCAATTCGGCAATCACATCAAGCCTTGATTTCCTTTTATTTTTCTGATCTTCCCACAGGAACATGGCTAACGCTGTCATAACTCGTTTTGTCCATCCGCCATATTGTTATTTCTTCTTCTTCTTCTTCTACTTATTTGCGATGGCCGTGATTTACAAGTAAGCCCCTCGCCATTTATCCACGCTATTGGAGGTCAAAGGTCATGTATGATACGTGGTTATATATACCAATAGGGGGTGGGTGAACGCAGGTTTGTAGAGCCTCTAGGGAAATAGGGAGAAAGCGTCGTGTTTGACAAAGTGGAAGGAACATGAAAAGATTCAATAAATAGCAAGACTACGTTATACATTGCTCTGCTCCACAATGAGAAAAAAAAACAGTGCAGGACCTTCAACCTATTTAGCCAATCCATATTAATTCCAATGCTCGAAACTTCGAAGTTTTGGAGGTTGTTTGTTGTTTGTTGTTTGTTTTAGGTCGGGATTCGGATTGTTTTCGTTCATTTGTCTTTGTTTTTAGTTGTTTTTATATTTATTTTTTATGTTTTTGTCGTTGTTGTTTTTCTGTTGTTTTTTTTTTTGGTTTTTGGTCGAGTGTTTGAGATTTTATTTTAATCCCTTAATCATTACTCTGTCAAACAGTAGTAACATTTTACTGAAAGTCAAAAAGGGTTTGATTTAATTTTAGTGGTCATGAGGAGCTTATCACCAGAAAAGAATGATTCATTCCCCGGTGTTTATAATTCCAAGCTTTGATAATAATATCATCATCGTTAAAGATGATAAAGCATACATCACAGAGTACTATATGATAAGGATGACATCTTTCATTCATTTGTTCATTCATTCATTCATTCATTCATTCTATCATTCATTCATTCATTCATTCATCATTTCATTCATTAATTCATTCATCTTATCATTCATTTATTTATTCATTCATTCATCCTTTCATTCATTCATCCATTCATCCATTCATCATTTCATTCATTCCTTCATTCATTTATGCATTCATTAACGCATTCATTAATGCATTATGCACGCACGATGTAACTTCGAACAACCACGTTACAATTTCGAGGCTTGAGCGGGAATTTATATGAACGCACTCTGTTTGAACACAAACGAAGTTCAAAAAGTACAAGAGGACGGTTAAAGGAAGAAAGACAAATAAAATATGCCGTCTTAGATCACGGACAAGCCAAGCAGCTTCCTTGATGAATGAAAAACAAAATACAATTCATAAAACCCATAATATTATGAAAGCTGTATCTACAGGAATCCAATGCTAGAGGGCCTGAGTCAATTACTGTCTCCGTGTCTTGGAGGCCGACCAGAAAGAATTGCTAGTTTATGCCTTTGATTTTTTAACTTTTTACTTATCGTAGGCATTTGTTTTGTCATTACATTTTTTTATTTTATTTTATATTAACTTTTCTTCCGTGTAGTTTCCTTTTCATTACGTTTACCTTTGTTGTCCAAGATCTGTGTTACGTCCATAAACCTTTACGCCGAAGGACACATTTTGTCCGTTGCTGTTCTAACTATTAATTTCCCGTCTTGGAGAAGAGAATGCCAAGTAATAGAAAACGGCAAAGCGCTAGTCAATGAGAGAAAGTGGTGTATTAAGTGCATGGTATACGGTGAATTCCAACGCAGGGTTCAATGAGTACAGGATATACATGAGACTGACAACAGCAAAAACAACAACTACAACAAGAATAATTATAACAATAATAACGATAATAATGATAATAATAATGATAATGATATAATAATATAAAAATAATAATTATGATAATAATAATAATAATAAAAATAATAATAATAATGTAATGATAATAATAACATCAACAACAACAGCAACAAAACCAATAATAATGGTAATAAATCAAAATAATACTAGAAATAATAAAAATAATACTAGAAATAATAATAATGATAATAATAATAATAATAATAATAATAATAATAATAATAATAATGATAATAATAATAATAATAATAATAATAGTAATAATAATAATAATAATAATAATAATTTACGGAGCTTTTGATCATTAAATCGTTCGCTCACGGTTTTAATTCGCTTGGATTTGTTCGCCGTTGTTTTCGCTTTTGTTGTTATAGTTTGGCTCAGTTCGGTTTACCTTTTTGTTAAATTAACTCTGACTGAAAACAACCGTTGCATCGCCTGGGGTTGGAATTTTTTTTTTCATGCAGGGCATTGATTTAATCTATCATCCAAATCATACGATATGTTTTTAACTTCTGACTTCTCTTCGATTAATTTCAACCTGTTAACAGTTATCCAATGACGCTAATACGTCAGTAAATTCTTGCTCCTATTCCGCGTGTAATGTCAGAAAATTATAATGAGAACTTCAGAAAAATAATTTATCAAATCATGAGAGTATGGCATGTGCTGACCCACGTGTGAGGGGAAAAACTCAGCG
Organism: Melibe bucephala; assembly: GCA_039654525.1. NCBI lineage: Eukaryota > Metazoa > Mollusca > Gastropoda > Nudibranchia > Dendronotidae > Melibe > Melibe bucephala. The sequence goes on along the minus strand of JBCJKE010061485.1, from coordinate 7,457 downwards.
GAAGATAAACATTAATATGCGAATTGCCGTATGAATGGGAGGAAGTGATTCCGTACACACTGGCATAGCAAAACATACTCGTAACGATTTGCTATAAATGTATGGCTGGGGGAAATATCAGCCATACGCTATGTTAATCACGCTGTTAATTCTGCATGCTTACTTTCATTTTGGCTCGTCATTGGTCTTTTTCTTGATGTTGTTGTCGTTGTTGTTGTTACTACTGCTGCTGCTGGTTTGATATTTTTGTTCCTGTTGTTGTTGTTGCTGCTGCTGCTGATGTTGTTCAAAGCGTGTTGTGTGTCCTATTGTGGAAATTGTAAAAGAAACCCGCCTTGTTTTGTTGCCTTCCTTCCCACCCCGCCCTCTCTGGACGGGCCGGCTAACTATACATGGCACTATCAAACTCACCGCACTTAACCATGTAGGTTTGATTGCGTGTAGTGGGTAACCAAACTTAGTAACAAGCATGGAGCCACTGATTGGTAAGGGGAAATAACTCTTTCATTGTGTGATGTCTTCACGAAGGAGTGGCTGGACGAGCATCTACGATGGGACCCGCGCCAGTACAATGGCACTGCAGAGTTGCTCATTCCATCAGACCTGATTTGGCGACCAGATGTTGTGCTGTACAACAAGTAAGTTCTCAAAGAAGGCCTCCGTCAGGAGGGGAGATAACTACAATAGGAAACCAATAAACGTAATGTATTATTTCAGATGGACGCAGGATTATACAACTATTCAGGCAAGGTTGATGAAGGGTATTGTAAGTTATACGCTATAAGGTATATTTATTCATGAGCAAGCACCCTTTCATGTTATATTATTCCTTCTGAATCGATTATGTATATGCCTATTAGTAAATACGTTTTTATTTGAAGTTGTTGTTGTTGTTGTTTTTCACACAGCTTCAACTAAGGTTTTAACATTCCATGAGCTGTTGAATATTGATTATAAGGCAAGGTAGAAGACATTCCGTGTCACTTGTTTACATATGGAAAGTTTACAGTAATGCCTAACGTCTGGGAATTTTCTTTCAGCCAGGAGATGGGAGTAAAGATGACATTTTGTTACTATAATATTTCAGAGAAGCTTTCTTGAGGCTTAAAATAACAATAAATATCTTCATTTATATACTTTGATATAGATTGTGATTATCTATATATCTCTGATCTAAGATACGAGGACTGTAGTCCTTTATTAAAATAGATCACACGAGACTGGGTGTCATCCACATTGCATAATTTGCTTTTCATTGTTAGACTATTTATTGTCTATGTGTCCACATAACTTGTCCATCTACTTCTATCAATTAATCAATTAATCAATCAATTAATCAATCAATCAATCAATCTATTTATCTATCTATCTATCTATCTATTCATCTATCTATATATCTATTTATCTATCTATCTATCAATCTATATATCTATTGTCCGATCTATCTGTATTATCTATCTGTGTATCTATTTATCTATCTATCTATCTATCTATCAGTCTATCTAACAAACTTGTTATATAATATTTACTATATTTCTTTGGCTACCAATCTATCGCATATCGATTTATCTGTCCCCATCTATCGTTTAATTCACCCATCTTTTTACCTCTGGATGTATAACAGACCATTGTATTATATTAAACCTTAAACTGCATTCTTAAACATTGTATTTAATACAAAGCATGTTCTGTCCTCTTTTTGTCTCTTAATGCATTGCTATGGTTTCAGGTTGGATCGTCCTTATGAAATGACATTCCATTAAAATTCGTCAAAAGAACATGGCTTAATTCAAAAAGGCTTTAAAAACATTTTGCCTTTAGATAATTTTTTCTATTATTTTTTAAAAGTTCGTCTTTTGTGTTGAGATTTAGCTCATTCAACCACATTTAAATCTAAGATTTTTTATGCTATTTGATTGTTGTCTCAAACAGCATATTATACCATAAATTAAAAAAGCACACCACATCATTGAATTTCTAAATTGTGTCATATAAATTATGTTTAAATTTTACAATATCATTACAGGCCATGTAAAATGCATAATTTTTTGCTTATGTTAATAATCTTATTTTCTATCCTTGTAACTTTTCTGTATATGTATTTAAAGCACTTGCAATATTATGTTGCACGGGAGGCGGCCTGAGCCTTGATCAGAAAGGAAAGGAGCGCTAGAGAAATGTTAATTATTATTATTATTGTTATTATTATTGTTGTTGTTGTTGTTGTTATTATTATTATTATTATTATTATTATTACTATTATATTATTATTATTAGTATTATTATTATTATTATTATTATTATTATTACTATTATATTATTATTAGTATTATTATTATTATTATTATTATTATTATTATTGTTGTTGTTGTTGTCGTTGTTGTTGTTATTACTATTATTTTTATTCCAAAATGCCACCAAGACGACAATAAATGATTCGTTAACTCAACGTGGTTTTGCCACCATAGTTATGTAAAGAAATAATCAAACATTGATTGATAAATAATAAACTCTTCGGGACTCTAAATTTCTTATAATGTGCTTACAGGACATGACAAAATCAAATACTGGTACGAATCCTATTAGATTAAGCCAACACTCGAGCCCATCCCGATATATGGGCAAATTGTAGTCAAAGAGTTAAATCAGGCTGGTGCCTAACATGAGCTTAGGGCATTTGAATCGTGTCCGTGACGATATATTGTCGATTGGCACTGAAAGGGTTAATCGTCCTTCAGCGGTAGCGAAGCCCTTTACTAAAACTACTCATAATAACAGTCACAAACCAGGAAGAAATGCTAAGCATCATGGCTTTTGGTAGATGAAAGTAGACTTTACGAAGGCCGGTAGGGTAGAGGTGTGTTGGCTTGGAACGAAGTCAAAGTGGGAATACCAAAGTGACGGTTGTGCTACATACAAAGTTATAGTGCATTATAACACACAAGGCAATTATACAATTTTAAACTTAATTACGTAATAGATCAATGTCTATCGCCACAGTAGAGCGCCACCCCCCCCCCCCTCCCCCCTTTTTAAATCGATACTAATTCATACACCTGTCGAATGAGGAAATAAGTGTAAATAACCTTTCCTAAGAGCCAAACTCTTCAAAAGGAGAGGCAGCAAAAGACATCAATAATAAGTACATTCAGAAAAGACCTGAAGAAAATATATCATAAAGCCGCACTCAAGTTAATGACCACTAAGGACCTAGAGAAATTGCGACACGTAGCTATAAATAGGACGGAGTGGAAAGACATCACAAGACAAATGTACGAAGTAGAAATACGAAGCAGCCCAGGTGGAATATTCGGACGACTATATTAAACTACGCAAGGGCTTTAAGTCAAATAAGTCAAAGTCCCTTGGATGTAAACTCGACTTTCACGGGACACGAACTTGTGACCCCAGAACGAGACTCGTTCACAAACAACCGCGTTGACCATTCAGCCATTGCGCCACATAGTTGGAAAGATGAAACATCAAATAAACACGTATGGAAAAAGTATCAAGACCACCAAGCAAATTTATGAAAACTAAGGTGACATGCTTCGGTCATATCACACAAGAGGAAAGTATAGTATCTTTGTTTTATTCGAATGGATGGATGGATGGAAAGAGAGGAAGAGGTAGACCACGAAGCATGTGGCTTAACAATACAAAGGGATAGACAAACATCAAGAACATACGATATGTGATTGATATAATGTAGTATGGAGACAGACAGAAATGGAGAGTGATTGCCTGTCAACTGGAAACTCGAGGGAGATTCTCTTCTGTGAAGACCTAGTACTGTTTCGCTCTATAAGAGTTTGCTACACACATATCCCCTCACTCCCCATAAGGAGAGGCTTCCTAAAGATGCATGCATTGACCTGCTTCTATTACGTATCACTGTCATGTCTGACATGCCGTCCCAGAATTCCCCAGAAACAAGCTGCTTAATTGGCAAGGATCCAATCAGACCCGTCCAGGCCACATCCTTGTTCCTCGCTGTATCTGGGACAAATTAATGTTGGCGGATTAGATCAAAACCATGGCCATATCTTCATAGTTACCCGTAATTTTTTGGAGAGGATATTTCTATAATTAACACAGGAAGAAAAGAAAGAATGGAGTTATAGGAGGAGGGTAAAATGTTGTGAACACAGAAGGAATGAAGTTATAGGAGGAGGGTGAAATGATGTGAGCACAATGCAGATCATATCATTGTCAGATGAAGAGCTGGTGATATTCGCATTTAATCTGCTCAATTGAGTAACTTTGCATCGAATGAATACTCTACGTGACTTGACCCTTTCGGGATACAGCTTTCACGACAACCTCCATGTGTTTGTCTCTGTCTTGAGCCATCTTCCCTGCCTTGGATACGTCTGTGTGCAGGTTTTCTTTAATTTTGTCGCTCCATCGTTTCTTTGGTCTACGAACGAATACAAATTCTGTTGCAAGTGATAGAATCAAATCTACAGACATCTGCCGTCTTTTCTCGAACTAAGCTGCAAGTTGAAAAATTATTGAATGCTAGCAATGCAAGCCTTTGGTAGGAAGTAATAGAAATTGTCCCAAATGAAGTTTAAAAGAGCAACAAAAAGGGCGAAAGCAAAGATTTAGGAAGCAGAGGCGGAAGATTATGAGATACTGATGGGATAGTCAAAATTAGTCCAAATTATGCCAGAAAGAGCTCAAGTAAATGGAACCCTATCGTTCGTCATATCTTTATTTACTTGCTTTTGGGTTGTTATTTTTAAAGTGTCTGCTTGTTTTGGTGGTGTTGGTTTAGGGGGGGCCTTTTTTTTTTCTTTTTTTTTTTTTTTTTTTGGGGGGGTTGCTATTGTTTTTTGTTTTTTGTTTGTTTTTTGGGGGTTTTTTGTTTTTGTTTTGTGCTGTTTTTATTGTTTTCTTATCGGATTTTTGTTGGACGGAGGGTTTTTTTATTTTTTATTTGTTTGTGGGTTTTGTTTTGCTTTGTTGTTCTGTTGCTGTTGGTGTTGTCCTTATTGTTACTGCTGTTGTTGTTGTCATTGGCTAGTTGGGGGTTTTTGTTGGGATTTTTTGATGTTATTGTTGTCTTTTTAGGGTTTTTTGTGCTTGTTTTGTTTTGTCTTATTTTGTTGTTGTTTTCCTTGGGCTTTTTTTATTGCTATTGTTTTGTTTTCGGTGTTGTTGGTTTTTTTGTTGTTTTTTTTTTGGGGGGGGGGGATTTTTTGTTGCTGTTGTTGTTGTTGTTTTTTATTGTTGTTTTTTTCTCTACTTTTTCCACCAACATGAATAAGACTAGGGCTGTCTGAATAATCCTTATAATTAGCGTATTTCTGTTACGCACTTCCTTTTGTGTTATGGGTGTTTTATGAGTTTAGGATTATGTGTGTTTGCGTGTTTGTGTGTTTGTTTTGTTGTCTTCATTTGGTTTTGCTTGGGTGGATTAAAATTGTTATTATTATTATTCTTCCCATCGACATGAATGGGTCGAGGAAGTTCATGTAACCAATATAATCTGAACACTTTTATTTCTCTCTCTTTTTTTTCGTTTCGTTTTATTTTTTTTTATTTATTTTTTTTTTTACATTTCATTTTTCATTGATCAGACCGCGGTCTCTGTGAATCTTCAGTTTCTTCATTGATTACTTTCTGCGTTCTGCTCAATGATTAACGCCACCACCCCCCACCCCCACCACCACCACCACCTACTTATTAATAACCACGTTTAGTCCTCTAGGCAGTCCAAACTGATTGTCTTGTTAGTGGATTAACTTCACTGTTCATTGATCTTTCTCTCGTCATGATTAGCTTGCTATTTTAATATTTAGTCAGTGTAAGGGTATCAATTATAAATGGTTTCTGGAAAAAATCGCATGTGGAAAACTACACAGTCTATCATTTACCATACTTTTTAGTTTAGCTATCTAGATTGTTTGCATGCTATTGTTGTGAGTAAATATTGTGTTTATCGTTACGAAGTGGATATTATGTAAGATGATATTAATGATCTGTTTTTATTGTAAGGAATTTATAGCGTTGTTAACAAAGAACTAGGTCTAAATTTAGATATTAAAGCGATGCTTTTAGAACACAATTGTCGGCTGCCCCCCCCCCCCCCTTTTTTTTTCCCACTACAATTATAAGGCAAGGCCGTTTTAGCATCTGCATTCAATTGTTTGGATGACGTATTTGTAGTGGTGACGTCATTATCGATCCATATTAACTGCCTCTGAGATTAAGAAATTGCAAGCACTAAGGACGGTCGATGATAATAAAAGAGCAACCCGGATCGCTGGGATGCTTTTACGCTATGGTTACCGTTTTTGTTTGTTTTGTTTGTTTTTTGTTTGTTTGTTTTTTATTTTGTTTTTTCCTTGTATGCGTGTGTCGCGTTTTTATTTTTTGTTGTTGCCTTTGTTTTTGGTTTGTTTTTCTTGTTGTCGCTGTTATTGTTGTTGTTGTTGTTGTTGTTGTTTTCGGGGTGTTTTGTTTGAGGGTATTTTTTATGTTTTAGTTTTTGCTGTTGATTTGGGTTTGTTTGTTGCTGTTGTTGTTGTTGTTGTTTGTTGCTATTTTGGCTTTTTTCATTCTTTGTTTTATCTTCAGTATGTATGTATTTATGTATGTGTGTCTGTTTGACTATGCTTTTACTAAATGTCATTTTTATGTCTTATAGAATCAGATAGGGGTTTGTTTTACAATCAAGTCCCATGTGTGGCACATGTATGAACCCGTCACTGATTTTGTCAACTTTATGTTTATGATGCTTATGTGTCAACTGTGATATTTACGATAATCTGTACAATTTTAATTCTTTTTGATACTTTTACTTTGTTCAATTTCCAATCTATAGGGATACACAATGCTAATCATTGTTATTTAAATGCTTAACTTGGGCACTGTTTAAGTACATTGAACGTTTTGTTCCCTATGGTTCTAATTCTCACATGATTTTCAAAGAACCTTAACACCTAAAACCACATTGTTATATTATTATGATAATTATGTTGTTGTGATACTTTGCTTTGATCGTGAACCATACATTATCATATGCAAACTTTTATTAAGAGACCTTTTCTCTTCTTTCATTTTCCGTGGCTTTCACTCAGCGCTGACGGCAACTACGAGGTGACCTTGATGACCAAGGCCACGCTGCACGCAGATGGTCACGTGGTGTGGGAGCCTCCCGCCATTTATAAGAGTTCCTGCACAATTGATGTGGAGTTTTTCCCCTTTGATGAGCAAAGGTCGGTTCCTTCATTACAAAATACATTGCAAATAGTATTTTGATCACCCTTCACCCTACCGTTTAAAGGTCAACTCCTGGTTTGCACATAATGTTTTTGGTTGTTTTTAATTCTTTTCTCTTTTTTTTTTTCTTTTTGTGCTTTTGTTACGTTCTTTTTTTTTTTTTTTTTTTTTTTTTTTTTTTTTTTTTTTTTTTGGGGGTTTTTTTTTTTTTTTTTTTTTTTTTTTTT
>JBCJKE010061375.1:2500-11745 GCA_039654525.1 Melibe bucephala | reverse complement strand
CGAACCTTTAGGTGACAAGAGAGCATAAGTTGGACGCGCTGTGCGATGTGGCCGAGAAGCACACTACCCCCGGCATTATATCTAGTGAGGCCTTCCGACAACGTCATCAACTGGACATCCATCTGACTGATCCCCTCGAACTGGAGATGGCCCTGGAGCTACGAAGAGCTGATGCCCGGATGTGCTGCTTTAAGGTAGATCTATTGACACCATTGCCATATTCCTGAATCTCACATTTGCTTAACTAATTGCATAGATGCCGGTTAATGTAAAAACAACAGCAAAACAATCAACAGCGTAGTGTTTACTTATGCTTTATCTCTTTTGTTTTACACAAGTGTCCAAACTTTACAATTATTGTAGTAGTAGGCCTTTTGCGTCAATGCTGACGATCTTGTAGCAATGGCATTGCTACGCATGGGCTTGTATTCTAAGAGAAGTATGGGTGCCCAGCCACACTCTCTTCCCTTCTGATCGTTGCCTTTTCTAATTGAACCCAGAGTAATGAACTGGTCAATAAGTCTGAGGTGGAAGAGGTTGTAAGGGTGAATGGGTTCGAAAGAATTTTGGTAGCAATTGAATTTTGCCACAATTATTGTGGTGCCACAGAAAAGATGTAGTATGTTCTGTATATTTTCTAGCATTTAGTGAATGTGGCAATGACTTGACTTTGAAGTTGTTCAAGCCTTGTTGTTGCTTCCGCACGATACTGTTACCTTTAGTGTTATATTTATCTTTTCAACATAACGTTGTGGTTCCTTAAATATTCGTATATTACTATATTTCACTACCTCCCAATTGCTCCATTGTTACCGCAATTTAATCTGATGATTCTTTATTCTTTACCATGTCCATACGGGGATGCGAGAAATGAAATGAAAAATAAAACAAAAACAGCCTCCCCCCCCCCCCTTTCCAAATACCCCAACAAAGCAAAGAAGCAAACAAAAAAAATTAAAAACAAAATAAAACAAGACAATCAAAAGCCAACAAAAAACAAAACCTTTAATTGTCTTGTATATATAATATATTACAGACCCAATACAAAACAAAGCAAACAATAATAAAACAAAGCAAAACAAACAAAAACAATAAAAAAACAAAACAGGACAAACAAAACCTTTAATTGTGTTGTAAATGTAATACAGTCCCATTGCAAAATAAAACCAACAAAAACCAACAAAACCAAACCTTTAATTGTCTTGCATATATAATTAATACAATCTCATATCAAATCATCAAGGGGTTTTATTTGAAAAGGAAAAAGGGAAATTTTAAAACTTTTTATTTGTTTTGTCCATTCTAAAAGCTTTTGGTCTTTTAATGATCAGAACATTTGTATTTTTGCATGATTGTTGCTGCTGATATTGTTGTTGTAGTTGCTGTTGTTGCTAATGTTGTTGTTTTTGTGCTGTTGTTGTTGTTGTTGAATATGCATTGTGTGTTATTGTTTTAGTGTGTTTTAAGTCGTTTTGTGATGTTTTTCTTATATTGTTTGCTTTCTAGTTACATGTCTTTTTGTTGGGCTTTAGGGTTTTTTTTAAGAGTCGTGCTTACTCTTTGACTTTAGCCACGTAGAAGCAGAATATGGAAAATGGGATTTCAACTTACTACTTTAAGTAGTCTTGGTACAAGATTTACGTTATCTTCAATGATTTATTATTTTTTTAAAAAGGACAACTTTGCATAAAATCAACTCATAACATTATTTTTGTAATTTATCTTACTTTTGCATTTCAGTCAAACAAAGCGGAAAAGTTGAAATGCTTCGAAAACACGAGGTACAGGCGTGTGGATAGGTTCTGTCAGAATGGCTTTCCAGACATTCCCTTTGTGGCCTTCAGAACAAATTTCATGCGGACCAAGGAAAGACAGTGCTGTTCCATACTAGGTGGGTTATATATTTATTGATGCTGATTAGACTACATTTTTGAACACGTATAATGCTATAGTATCGGAATACGATCTGATCCATTTTAGCTAGGTGTAAAGATCAAAATAATTGATGAGGGAAATGCTATTTAGGATTCTAAAGATTGAGATCCTCCACATCCATCAAACTTTGTACACTCAAATTGTTCTTTCTTGTTATTTTCGGATTGTTAGTGGTATGTATTCTTCGTTTAATTTTTGAGAGTACCTCCATCTTTTATCAGATTGAAGGAAAATTAACCGATTTAATGACAAACATTATAGTATAAAATAACACCCAGTGAATAGAAGGACAAAAATACCTATATCAAATGACAAAAATTACCTTTTTCAAATGACAAAAATACCTATATCGAATGACAAAAATCACCTTTATCGAATGACAAAAATACCTATATCGAATGACAAAAATCACCTTTATCGAATGACAAAAATTACCTTACACAGAGAAAACCCCAGGAATCTGAGTGTAAAGAGTGAATTGAACTCCCTGCTTTTCAAATTTGTTCTTTGAGGGTATGCTCTGCAATTAATTGCTTTGAAAAGAATAGTAGCTTTATTTCTAGTTCTTTGTTCTTTGAGGGTATGCATTTTTTCATGTATATTCCTTTACTTTTGTAGTCTTATGACTTGGGATGAGTTCCCATGCTTCTCTTCAGGAAACCGAGCTTCTAGTTCGCTTTCAGGCATATCTTATTTATGTGCTGGTTCCATGACAGTTTCTCATCCAGTTATTTCCCTTTATTGTTCTTCCAAGTGATTCCCCATGTATGGTGTAGTTCATGTGCAGTGACTTTCTTTTATTAGTGATGCTGATGACTTGACACTTCATTGGATGAAACTCCATTCTCCAGTATCGTTTCCACTCTTGTAATGCATTGGGGTAGGTCCTCTTGAAAACCAAAACAAAACGATACCCGCCTTTGTCCACTAAAGTATTAAACGAACAATTTGGTCAGAACTAGATAACGATCTCGATTTTTTACCAAATGTACGCGCCATAATAATTTCGTATAATACTACGTTGACTGTTTTTGCATCACAAATACAGGCACATACAGATACTTGTGCTTTGCCAAAGGTAGTAAACTGGTCTCAGGAGATGGCGTCACGACCATGGACTTTTCTCTGGATGCAACAGATCCAGCCAATGACTTCGCTGAATTCGGCACCATGGAGGTGAGTAAAATCTCTAGGAAAAAATATGTTTATAAACTGCGATTCTCATTGATATCTGTCTCCATTTTTGCGGCCAGCCAATCATGAAAAATATAAAGGGTGAAAAGAAATGGACAAGAATGAAAAAATTAACGCAACAAACTTTGTGAAACCGTTTCGTTTTGGAGTTCGCTGGAGCAAAGGAGGTAACAAAGACCAAACATAAACAAACAACATCAAAAGCAAAGTAATAAATCCAAACCAAACTTAAAACAAACAAAATTAATCAAAAAGTAACCATCCTCATCACTCATACCTAAACCATTATTAAAGTAAGTGTAACATACCATAGCATTTGCCCAGTCCAAACGATATCTGAGTCTTAGTCTTCAAAATAGCTGGCAAGCTCAGATAACTCATTATTCTTGTCAACGTTCTCTAGCTAGATCTAACCTTCGTCGTCGTCTTCAAAATAGCTGGTAAACTCAGTTAAATGAGCATTCTTGTCAACGCCTTCTATCTAGACCTTGTCTTGTTCCTTTTCTTCAAAATGGCTAACAAACACAGCCAAACAAGCGCTGCTGTTAACGCGCTGCAAACGTTACTCTATCTCGTATTTTGATGTTAGTATTGTACATTTAAGTTTTTGTTTAAATATTCCGTGTCGTTGCTGTAGTTTACATTGGTTGAAAGTTTATTCCATTATCTGAAAGCACTAGAGAAATGTGAATACAAAAGAAAGTACTAGAGAAATGTGAATACAAGACGTATCTGCATTTGAAATCGTAATGTAAATCATGTTTTGAGCACCAGATCTCGTAAGATTATTTGCGTACTGAATTCTTCAAGTAGTTATAATGCTTGGCCATTAATTACTTTGAAAAGAAGGGTAACCTTATTTGTAGTTCTTTGTTCTTTGAGGGGTAAGCACAGCAATAATTTTCATATTTATTTTCGTGGAGCATGATGTATAGTCATAGTTGACTAAAGATATGTTTGCAGTTTTATCATGATGTTTTCTCTATATCCTCTTTTTGGTTAGCAGGGTAGATGTTGGTAAATTTTATTACCTACCAGACAACGCTCTAATTCGTAGTAAACCACCTTGTTTATTCCAGAACTTTTATCCCTTTTGTACCATGCGAACTTTTTTCACTCCCCAGGACTTCAGAAAATTTCTGGAACAACTCCAGAAAACGTCCAAGCCAAAAATTGAGATTTGGCAACAACGGAAGAATGGAACGAAAAAAGAAACAGCCAAAGACGAGGGTCCATTAGTAATGAAAAAGCAAGAAGTGACCAGGACTTTTGCAAAAAACCCAAAGATCAGAACCAGATTGTCCAAAATGCCAGAAACTTCATCAAACGACGACAAGACTCTCCCAAAGCTGGCAGCAAAAACGACAACTTCTACAATTCGATCCTCGTCTCAAGAGATAAATCGAAAATCTGATGAAGATCTTTTAAGAATGCCGCTCGAACGAAAACATTCAGGAATCCTCCGACGACTTCCGGGCGATGTATATCCAACGCGACGCCTACCGACCAGTTCAGAAAGGAGAAAATACAGGAGGAAAATAGGAGGGCGATCCGTTGGGAGCGGTTTTCTTCTACGTGGTAGCCGCGAGAAGAAAACCAGAGGGAAATCGAATGAAGATGGTCGATACAAGAAAAACAGCGCGAAGAAGACCGGTCTGAAGAGAGACGCTTGGAGGGATTACAGGAGATTCAGCAGTTCTGAGAGGAGACTTCTGGGAAGGAGGAGAACTGGGAAAAAAGGGACTCTCGATGGTGGTGTGATGGAGGATGCCCAAGGTGGACAGTCTGCTGAAGACACATTGAACCGTAAGCATCCATTCATGGTGTGGTGTACACGTCGAATTGTGTCACTCTTTTATATGGCGAAACGATTTAAAAATTGCCACTGCTCTTTGATATACATATATGTAATAATATACAACACATTGTGCTTCAATCCATTCTCCACTCATCTAGATCCCTTCAGTTCTTCGTCTATCCATAAAACCATCCGTCCACTTACACATCCATCCACCTTTTCTTCTTTCCATCTCATTCTTCAAACAATCCATCCATACATCGTTCCACCCATACATCCGTCCATTTATCCAACAATCCATCCATCCATCCAACATTCCACTTATCTATCCACCCATCCATTTATCTATTCATCCCTTGATCCATCCACCAAAGATCCACCTACCATCGACTGAATGCTCCACCCACCCATCCATCCATCCATCCATCCATCCATCCATCCATTCATCCATCCATCCATCCATCTATCCAACCATCCATCCATCCATTCAACCATCCACCCATCCATCCTTCATCCATCCATCCATCCATCCATCCATCCATCCATCCATCCATTCATCCATCCATCCATCCAATTATCCAACCATCCATCCATCCATTCAACCATCCACCCATCCATCCTTCATCCATCCATCCATCCATCCATTATCCATCCATCTATCCAACAATCCATCCATCCACCCATCCATCTATCTATTCATCCATCGATCTATCTACCATGGATCCATCTAACCACCGACTCAATACTCCATCCATCAATCAGGCATCTCTGACATCTTCTGAAATCTATCAACACGAGGGACTCAAGACTTGATGATTGTCTGTCTGTCTGTCTGTCTATCTCTGTCAACTGCAATATAATCATTATCATCATCTTCATATTTGTACTCCTCAACCAGTTCCTCATCATTAATCATCACCAACCTCATCCTAATCGTCACCCTCATCATCAGTACTGGTACCGTCACCACTTTCGTGTTTCAATCTGTCCTCCTCTAGATCTAGAACGTAAGATGAAGCGTTTGGAGCTGAGGCGGATGTGTTGCCAGGCTGGCGCCCTGTTAGGAAGGGAGATCAGTGAAAGTCTACCAGTTGTCAAGGATGAATGCAAACACAGCAGTTATAAATACCTCCTGGAGGAGAAGATCTCATTTGGTGTCAAGAAATGTGGCCACCAATTTGTCAAATGCTGTGTTGGTGAGGCTAAAGTGTAAGTAACTACTTTTCACTCAAGTCTATATTTGGAGCGATGAAATGCCAATGTTACGGTTTATATGAATCGTATTTCTTTTCTTATTTCACATGTCATGATTTATTGTGTTGTTGATGTTGTTGTTGTTGTTGTTTTTATAATTGTTACTATTTATTTAAGGTATTGTAATCGTCAATATACATTATGCAAATAATACATAAAACCAAGGGAATTTCGTATTTCAATAACGATAAATTCGACTTAAAATTTTTAGAAGAAATTGAGAATACTGATTCAAGAAGATATATACTTTTACAGATGGCATAATAATAATTGCTTTTTATAATTCTTGAAAAAGTCTGGATCATGTTCATTTTCTTTATAAGATTATGATGAACGCCAATGCCCATGTCACAACTACGAATGGCATACCATTAGAAATCAATACATTTGAAACCACAATAGAGATAAGGGATCTCAAATTGACATTTTCGATCATTGACAGTAATCGCTTCTGTTTGGATGACCTTTCTACTACAGGCCGAGTTCACAAAGGTGTTTATTGGTAATATGTGTACAAATAGCCTGTAATAAACCCATACACTGGAAGATGGCGACTAAGCCTTCCCTCAAGCTCAAACCACCCGTCATTTAGATCGGCAAACTAAGATTCAAACATCGCAAAAAAAAAAAAAAAAAAAGCCAGAGCAAAAGTACTCACGAGAAATTAAACGCGTAATACCAGACCGCAATGATACAATAATCAATTAATAAAATTCCGAATAAATCAATCTTTATAACTAACTTGTATAAATTAATATTATGTTGCTCTGCATCAATTTATTTATCTATTTTTTTTATTCATTGATCACAGCGGCCTGACCATGAGCAGTGCAGAGTTCCGTGACCAGGCCTACTTCCTATACCTGGACAATGTTCAGAGGACTCAACCTACTATGGACGGAATGATGATGCAGCGAGGCGTATCGAGGAACAGAGTGCGGGACAGATCGAACAGGAGAGGAAATGCCCAGGACGTTAGAAGAATGCAGGATGAACTCGAAGCGGAAAGTGATAGAAGGTTTGATAGTATGCGAGCAGAAGTCGGTGACCCTCGATTTGACGATAGGGAAGAACTGGACGACGATGATGACGATGATGAAATTACAGGACCTAGACGATTTGATCTCGAAGATAATCAAGACGCTTTAGACATCAAAAGCGGTGACGTCACGAGGAAAGGAAAATTTATCAGCAACAAGAAATTACCCACTGCTGCTCCAAAGCCACCAATTTTAGCTACAAGCAATGTTACAGATATGTCCTCGTCTGTTGATAATGATGAAAGTGACGAGGAAGAGGAGGAGGAGGAGGAAAAGGAGGATGAAGACTCTTTAGATGTCACCGGCGATGACGTCAACGAGAAAAGAATATCTGAAGATCTCCAGGTACCCGCTGTTTCTCAAAAGCCACATCCGACATCTACAAGCAAAACCTCCGATGAATCATCTGAAGCCGATACTGATGATGAGAGAGATAGTGAAGAAGACGACGATAATGAAAATGATGATACTACTAAAAGTAATACCTCAGATGAGTCATCTGAAGCCAACAGTGATGACGAGAGGGATGGAGAAGAAGACGACGATAAGGAAAACAACGAGAATTACGATGTTGAAAAAGAAGGCAAAATTGAAGGGTCCAGGAAAATTCCCGAACAAAGGAAAAAATATCGTGTGACGAGCATAAAAGAAAGGGATAATGTTACCCCCGACGAAAGTGTCCCAAAACAAGACAGCTTACCAAAAGGCGATAAACGTGAAGACGATATCCGAGCCAGTTACGGAACGAACAGGCGGACAACCCATAATCGATCACGTGACCGATCCAGATCCAGAGAACACTCAAGAATCGGAGCTACCAGAAGAGATGACTTGGGCGACTCTTTCTCTTTCAGACGTAGTAGGTCGAGGTCTTCGTCACGTTCACGTGAAGGGGGATCATCCAGGCGACGTAATCGTCACGATTTCACACGAAGAATACGTTTTCCCTACCGGAGTAGAGAAAAGAAAAACGATAGCAGAAGACATATGCGCACGCGCAGACAGAAAATCGTTATCGACTCGCAGGAGATGGCCGCTGACAACGAAAAGCACATGGCCGCCGGTTTGGATTCGAAAGAACTAGCTGCCATGTATAGAGATAATAGAGGAGCACCAAGCCAATTCAGTAGCAGCCGTGGTTATAGAAGGAAGAATAGGTCAGGGGGATCTTCAAGAAGGCGCAGACGGCACCGAGAAAAATCATCGACCAGTGACAGAAAGAAAAACTGGTAAAATATGAGATAATACATCTGATTCTATAGAAAATATATATCAAAATATCTATATAATGAGGACTTTAAAAAAGCCAGAAAAGGAGAAAATCATGTCCAGCGGTGCGACACACTTAGTGAAATACATTACCAGAGAATTTGGGGAAACCACGTCGGACTTCGATAAGCAAATATAGATATTTCTATTTTTAAAGATCGGGGTGCTTAAATTTTGCCTAAGTACTCCCGGAAGAACCAATTTTTATACAATACAGCACGAGAGGGAAAAGAAAACATCAGTGCCGTGTGAATTTCTAGTACATCTTTATCTCAGCCTCACTTCTGCCTTTTATCCGGATGCTCAATAACAATTGAAAAGAAATAAGCAGTTTACCGTTTTAAATTCTGTACGAACATGAACCCATTTAAACCATTATGAAGAATGTTGATACACAGCTTCTAGATGGCCATAATATAGTGTCATACTGATTATGTTCCAAAAGTATTTCCAAATCTTATTTTTGTAAAGTATGCATTTCGTACATGATTCCATCCTTATATATGCCCTTTATACTTGTTTGCGTTTTAATTCTATACTTAGTATACTTAGAGGCAGCTTTTAATATAGCCATTGCGAAAACATTTTTCATTGTTTTTCATGCAAACACGTATCATACTGTGCTTTCTGATAATAGATTCGTCACATTATAGCCAATAATATATTCATACCAACATTTTATCTGTTTTGTTCTATATATATAATATACATTGAAAGAATGCATATAAGGAGTTGAATCAACATTTAGTCCTCAT
>JBCJKE010061264.1:0-11748 GCA_039654525.1 Melibe bucephala | reverse complement strand
ATATTTATTTATATATAAATTATTACAAATAAAGGAGAGAAAATTCTTTATTTGCAATTGATGGGAAAATTGATGACCATAAAATCTATAATTCCTCTTTCTACAAATGGCTTATCAAGAGAGATGGATTATACTTTTAAATTATAATTCAACAGAGAGAAAAAGTAAAAGCTTTGCCATTTCTATGCCATTGCTGCCTAATATATAAGGAGCATATAGATCAATATGGACAGCAAAACAGGTAATTCCCCTGAAAAAATAAAGAAACAAGCACCGATTTCATAAGATATACTTCAAGCTGTGGAAAAGAGAAGAAAACTTACATCAACACAGCAAAGTGATGAATATAAAGAAATGTCCAAAGAAAAAAAAAAGAATTTAAGGAGTGACAGACCAGAATACATGTGAAACAACTGCCTCAAGATAGATATTGCTTTATTTAGCAACAATCACGATGAAATTGCATTCAAGCAAATAAAAATGATGACCAAATAAAGAGTTCACATCAAACCCCATGGCAATCGATAAGCATGGAAATACATTGACAGAAAGAAAGGACATTTTAAACAGATGGAAAGAATACTGCCAGGAAATGTATGCCTCAAGTGAAAACAACGACCAAACAAATCCCGACAGCACTGAACATGAAACTGAACCTGAACTCTTTTTAATGAAACAAGATGGGCAATAAATTCATTGAAAAAGGGCAAGGCACCAGATTATGATGTTATGATGTTAAACAGAATTGATTCTGGAGGGAGGAGAGGTAAATATAGCAATTCGTAATGAACTATGTACAAAAGTAAGGAAAACGGGAAATGGGCAAAATGCTTTGAGTAATTCACTTTATGTTCCATTTCCAAAGAAAGGAGACAGAAAACTATGTACTCACTACTGGACCATAGCGTTAATCAGATATGCTAGCAAAATTATGTGCAAAATCTTTCTGAAAAGAATCCAGGAAAAGAGAAATGATGAAATAAACATCATTCAAGCTGGCTTTGTACAGGGCAGAGGTACTAGAGATCATATTTTGAACATGAGAAACAGTGAAAAAAGTAGAGAATACAAAATCAATTTGTACTCTTATTTCATATACTATTCTAAGGTCTTTGACTGTGTCCAACATGATTCTCTCTGGAAAATAATGATTGAGATGGAATTTCCTGTATATAAAGTTGATTAAAAACCTCTACGGTGAACAACTATCAGCTGTGTGTGTATCAACTGACTTGTATAATTTATTGTTGTCTGCATTGTAGTGGGGAATAGCCTTGTTTACGTTGGATGGTAAAATGTATTCATGATTTATGTATGCCGTGTGTGTTTGAATTGGCGTGTGTGTTCGAACTGTGAGCGATGTGTATGTGTGTGTACACAGGGTCAGTGTGTGTTGCTTAGTATGTGAAGACGGCTGTTTACGGCTGCCGACTTTTGTTATGATCATTCTAGAATATGGAAAGGAAAGAGCGAGTATATTCTAGAGGCAGTGTTGCTTATTTTAGATGGTGTGGAAGACAGGTGAAAGAGGGAGAATATTCTCGATGCACTGTTTACCTATATAAGATGTTGTGGAGAGTCAGTGCAGTCAGTGCAGTCAGTGTAGTTATAGAAGGTCAGTGCAGTCAGAGAGCAGTCAGTTTGTCAGTCGTATAGTCAGTCGTTCAGTATAGTCAAAGCATTGTGATATTATATTATGTTTATACCGTGTATCCATTATAATTTTTTTTTTTTCAAGTTTGAAAACCAGTGAGTTGTAGACTTATTTTCCCTATTGAACCCGCGACTAAGGTGACAGTAGGAATTATATAGGAATTACCCACATCAAGTTAGGGCTAGTTCTTCAATCTTTGTTCCCCCTTCAAGCAGTGACAGTGTGAGTGAATGGAGAAACATCAGAGGGGTTTATGGTTGAACATGGTGTATGCCAAGACTGCGAATTATTGCCTTATCTCTTCAACATCCATGCAGAGAATTTTATGGGGGATCTATATCACGATCCACATTTTGAAATTTTTGACAGCCTCAATATAGGAGGCCATGAATTGGCAGAACTTAGATATATGCAGACGATATTGTTCTTTTATCCAAAACCACAGAAGGCATAGAAAAACTCATCAAAACTGTAAAGAAGCATAGTGAAACACAGAACCTTTGGCACATTACTGAAAAATAATAGGAACATTCACAGAGACATAAAAAGACCCTTCAAAGATTAAAGAAAATGAAAAACTTGTGACAAGGAACATCTATAAACACCAGAATAAAACTCCTCAGATCATGTATTTTCCCAATTGCCACAAATGAATAAGAAGCCTGGACCATAAACAAGAACATTATGAGAGCTGTGTCCAGTTTTGAACTAAAATGTTTGAGAAATATTCTAAAAATCTCATGGACACAGAGAAGAACAGACGAATCAATTCTAAAAGAACTAAAAATCAGCAAAGACTGGCTAATTATAAAAAAGAGAAAATTTTCCTATTTTGGTAATCTCAAAAGACATCAAAGTCTAGGATAAACAATATTTGAGGGGAAAATGCCGAACTCCAGAGGAAGAGGAAGACCTAGAATAAAATGGAGCGACTATGTTGAGAGAGACTTGTAAGTAGACCTCAACACAGCTGGGAGCTTGGCACTGAAAAGAGACCTTTACAGAGGCTGTCATGAAGGCGACATTCCAGAAGGAATATGCCAGTTATAGAGAGAGAGAGGTCAACGAAGATTATAGGAAAGGATCTTTTTTCTGTACCATACCAGTCTTAAGACTCATTTTCCTTTTTTTTCATTTTAGGAAATGATTCTCTACATGTCAAATAATGAATACCTCAGTATCTTAGGTAAATATGTCAGTCGTTCAGTCTAGTCAAAGCATTGTGATATTATATTATGTTTATACCGTGTATCCATTATCATTAAAGTTTTTATTCGTTTGAAAATCAGTGAGTTGTAGAGATATTTTCTTTATTGAACCCGCGACTAAGGTCGCAACTATACAGATAACCAAACACATGAAGGTGATGCAAGCAAAAATGTGAGCCAACTGCACATTTAAAGTACATTTTAATTTTAAATAAAACCTGACCTTTGCTGACTCCCAATCTTCTAACTCATCTCTATGCCTTTTTCGTTGCCTCCCTTTCATGTCATGGTGAATTTTTTGCTCATCCTCATCAACCAGTTCATAAAAATCCCTCTCCTTATCGCTGGGACCTGAAAGCATACACAGCCAGCAGCAAAAGTAAAAATCTTTTGACAACACTTTACTTGGTTAGTAAGGAAAATTTGCGTTACAATGACATACAAAACACCCAACTTCTAAGTCAGGAACATATTTTTTAAAATCCAGTTCACAAATACATGTATAACAAGTATCAGGTAGTGTTTATATAAAGTCTATAGCAAATTAAGCTTAGTCACCTCAAAAAGTCAACAATGATGGATACAAGTGCAGTGTGTCAGTCAAACTGTAAAATAATGGTGGCATTCTTACAAAGCACATTTTAAAACCAAATGATACATTCAGACTGAGATAGATTGCTTGCTTTAGATTTGAAAAAAAAGTAAATGATAAATCTTTCTTTCTTTCTTTGTCAATATTCCATTTTACCTTTCGGTATGTCATTTAAGTTCTTGAAAAGATCTTTCTTCGGCCTTCCCTATCCTGAGATATTTTCTGTTTCCTTCTGTTGCGGACAAATTTCTATTCTTTAGAGCCTCTTTTATACCTTTCTCTCACTTTCTATGGGGCCTGCCTCTTAGTCTCCTACCTTGGGTTTTAGCATTGTGTACTGATTTAGCTATTCTCTCATCATTCATTCTGTTGACATGTCCAAACCATCTAAGCTGATACTGATACATTTCTACTTTAGTTTTCATGTCACTTACTTTAGTTTTATCTCTTATTATTGTATTTCTAATTTTATCTCTTTTAGTTGTCCTACCACCTTTCTTAGATATTTCATTTCATTGCTTGCACTATGCTGTATTTTCTACTGTCAAGTTTCATTGCCATAGAGAATAATACATGTATTAGTAATAGTTATACTGTGTTTTACATTGCATTTTAATTTCTGTTGACAATCATTTTTTACCTATGAAAGCCCTTCCTAGATTATAATAAACTGCAGTTGCCTTGTAGATTCTCTGACTGATTTCTTCTCTTAGTTTACCTTCGAAATTAATCATTACTCCTTGATATTTTAAACTTCTAACTTGTTCTCATGGCTCTCTACCTAGTGCTTCAGTTTGCTTTATTGTGTGCTTTAGTTTCTATATTCACCATTTATATACATTTTCTTTTCTTTGCATTTATTTTCATTCCTGTTTTGCTTAGGTCATTGTTTACTATAGTGGAGCCCACTTACGGTAAACTCGCTTAGACAAAATCTCGCTAAAGATAATTAATAATGGGCTGGTGCAAATTACATACTCTGTTGTTAGAGCCAATATCTCAAAATCTGTGAAAGAAAACGACGTACAATTCCTTGGTCCTATTATAGGATGAATACCAAATTCTTTTTGGTTTCTAAAAATCAAATGCTGCGTCACAGAGTTACCAGTATAGCCTTTGAAATATTAATTGATTGAAAATTTAAAACAAGTTTTACTACATAAACGGACATATTATATCATCTTAAAAATACCAAAATAAAATTTAAATACTTATAACTTATTTTTTCATCCGTAAAAATAGATAATTTATTAATCTGCTAAAAATCAAGTGTGCAATGGTAAAGTTATAGGTCTTGAAATTATTAAGGGCAAGTATGCATAAGATCTTCTCTTGAAGTCTAGTCTGTGGGTAAATTGAACTTCCCATCCTCTTACCCATTTTAGATTTGGGACACCCAATATTTCTGGTACTAGGATACCCTAGGAGTAATAATGTGTCTGTTTGTCATTAATCAGGTGTTGCCGTCACAGAGTTATAGCCCTTGGCAAGTCATTTAAAGTTTAAAGACAAAATTATATAACACACTTTACACTTTAGACCAGTGTTGTTTTACCTTTAAATATATTGAAATAAAAATGAGATAACCATACCAAATATTTCAATATACTAGAATTGTTAATAAATGTTCTTTTACTTGCGTACTAAAATCAAGAGCCACCGCAGAGTTATGTCTTGGAAGGTCATTACAAGCAAATAAAGACACTCTCTTTTTTTTTAGAGTCTATACTTTGGAGAATTTGAACTGCTCGCCACCTCCCAAGGATGGGTGTGGGGTGGTTGGCATGTGACACCCAGTGTTTCTAAACAAGGATACACATATAGTGATATTATGTCCGTTTGCTAAAAAAATCCAAGTTGCCATCACCGAGTTATAGCCCTTGTGAAGTAATTAAAGTGCACATTTATAATAAATTTCACCACATTAACCAGTACTGTCTTTAAATGTATTTAAACTAAAGAAAAATTTTGTAACTTATTTTATCTGACAACATCATCGGCAAAAAGATATTTCAGTTGTTTTCCGAAAATCAATAATGCTATTACAGAGTTATATGCCTTGAAAAGTCATTAGTAGAAAGAAGTACAAGTGAGGATACTAATTGCTTTTATAGAGTTATTGCTCTTGAGAAAGTAGGAGCTGTAAAATTTAAACCACTAAACCAATGAGTGAACAACAGTGATGGAAAAACACTCACTGACACAAAGCACAAAGCACGACATATACTAGCACGTTGGCATAAATATGGCAATTCACTCTTTCAAGATCATAAGCAGATCTGCACAAATGACCTATCACAACCTACAGTCCAACAGATAGAGAAAAAGCCAGAACCAATCCCAGAAGATATAAAGGTTGCCATTAAACAATTGAAATTTGGCAAATCCCCAGGGTTAGATAATGTCCTTGGAGAATTATTGAAACATACGGGAGATGAAGGAATTCGTGCGTTTCACCTTTTATGCCACAAGATCTGGAATTCATGCAGTTGGTTGACAGACTGGAAGCTGCAGGAATTTGTAATGTTACATAAGAGCGGCAACACTAAGCCTTATATATATAGAAATCAGAAAGCAACCATTCACAGTGACTATTTCAACAAAGAAAAGAGTATTAAACAAGGTTTCATCCTCTCACCATACCTTTTTAACATCTTTACTGAACAGATCATGAGAGAAGCAGATGCACATGATACGGGTTTCAAAATATGCGGTCATAACATTACTTATTTATGCTATGCAGACGATCCAGCGTTGCTGGCAGATAATCTAACCAGTATGAAAAGAATTTTACACAGAGCAGATACAGCAGGCAAGAAAGCAGGGTTAAACTTAAATGCAAAGAGGACAAAAATAATGCATATAGGTGAGACCACTAACCCAGATATGCAGGAAATCAAAATGAATGGAACACCGTTAGAATATATAGTGGAATTAAAATAACTTGGATCAATTAAAACTCAAGATGCCCGCTGTTCAAAAGACATATGAACACACATTGCAATGTCGAAACAAAAGACGGTGCAACTTAATAACACATGGAAAGATAGAGGAATTCCAATAACTCTGAAGTTGCAACTACAGACATGCCTCATATGGCCTGTCATGATCTATGGAAGTGAGGATTGGACCTTAAAGAAGGCGGATAAGAACAGATTAGAAACTGCAGAAATGTTGTTCTACAGAAGAATCTTGAGAGTAAGTTGGACTGAGAAAAGAACAAACCAGAGTATATTGGACGACCTCAGTATCAATTACCGACTTCTAACATCCATGAACAAAAGAAAGTTAAAGAATGTAGGCCATGCAAATAGGAATAGCAAAACAACTCGCATGGCATCAGTGCTACAAGGGAAAGTAGATGCCCCAAGAAAAGAGGCAGACCATCAATAACCCTTAATGACAACATCAAAGAGATTTGCGGCTTGAGGATGAGTGAAATAGCTCAGAAAAGCAGAAACAGAGCAGTTTGGAGGCAAGTTTCAAGAAGCTTACATCGACCCCAATGATGCTGAAAGGTGAATTGGCCTTGAAATCTCTGTAAATGCAAATTTATTAAAGGCATTTTCTTTGAGCGAATAAAATGTTTAAAAATATATACGGGATTGAAAACTTTTTCAAAAAATAGGAGTAGTGACATTTTACTTGTTCGACATTTCAGGAATTACTCTTACATAATTATAGACCTTTAAGAGGCACAGCGCAAATACATGTATGTATACTTTGGTTTCCATGCATCTGGTCATATTGATTCTCGTTTAGCTGGAAGATTATGTTCAAGAATTCCAGCGGGCAACCAAGTCGTTCCAGTATCTTCCACGATCCTTCTCTGCTAACAGTATCAAAGGCCTTTGTTTAAGTCAAGAAAAGTGACATAGCAACCTTTGTTCTGTTCTCACCACTTCCCCTGTAGCTGTCTGAGGACAAACATCTTGTCAGTAGTGCCTCTGTTTGCACGGAAACCACACTGCCTTTCAGGAAGATGGTCTTCGGCAATAGCTGGGACAAGTTGATTTAGAAGTAACCTGGCCAAGATTTTTCCAGCAAAAGTCACCTGTGACCTGTCGGCATCAACGGGAACAGTGTTGGCCGCTGCACTTGATGTCCTCCAGTTGCCTCCAGCACTCTCGATCTTAGCTGTCTGACCACCTCCTGGTGTTTCCTGACACTAATGTCTGTGATGTTTCTAGCAAGTGATGCAGTTGGCCGTCCTTAGTTTCTCTTTCTTCCATTTTGCCTTGGAGGACAGTGGACATCAAGTCTGGTCTCTCATTAAGTCATTGCCATTATAAAGAAAGTGGGGCAGTTGTACCATTTCAAGCTGAATCAGGTCTATTTATGACATTGGAAGTTGAAAACATTAATTACAATCCTCTAGCAACAACCACCCGCTCTAGCTTCCCGGCACATGTATTTCTGTGCTTCAATTTCCAACAGTTGAACATGAAGATCCTACGTTATTAAAAGACAAAACGTGTTACAGTTACGGTATTAATTGAAATATTATTTAAACATCTTACAAGGGGAGTTAACCTCTATGTTTGTACGTTTGTTTCCAGTGACTAATTTCAGGCTGTGAATATCTATCATGGTGATAATTCACATATGAAAATATCAACAGATGATTTTGCCTTCATGTTAATGACATTTTTTCCAATTAACACTAAAAGTGTTTAGTAGTTAAATTGAGGAACCTTAGCATGGATTACTTGCAACCTGAAATGGAAGTTTTGTAAATATTGAAAGGAAATTAAGGAAACCATGTATTTTAAATAAATCCACCTATTTTAGTGCATTCAGCAACCTCAAAAACATATATGTAGACACTTTTTGCAACAATGTTACAATTGGAGTTACATTTTTTTTTTCAGATTCAAAATACAATAGCCTGAAATCAAGCTGATTCAAGCTGAATCAGGTCTATTTACGACATTGGAAGTTGAATTGCCATTTTTAATTTATGCAAATTAGGGTTAAATTATGCAGCTACAACTTGTGTCCTACCCTAAAATGTTTTGTTTTGGTATGAAATGCTTTCATGCAAAACAGTTCCTTCATACTAAAGGATGCAGGAATTAGTGGTTTGTAGGGACTTAGGGCACCTACTAAAACCATGTGGACCTATTCCACATTCTGTGTCAGCCACCTCTTCAACTTTAGAGTTGAAGTCATCCATCATAATGCATATTTCCTTTTTAGGGATTTTGTCTCTGGACAGTTTGGAGGTCATTGTAAAAATTGTCTCTTTCTTCTTCTGAACGAGTGGATGTTTGAGCATAGGCTTGAATTACATTCAAAACAGCATGTTTGGTATTTATTTTGACAGTGAGAAAACTGTCATTAATTGGATTATAGCTTTTCAGAGCTCCAGCATGCCTTTTGCCCAGCACAATTGCTACTCCTCTTGAGCCACCTTTTTCATTTCCATTATATACAACTGTATGCCCTCCTATAGTAAAAAGTCCCTGTCCACTCCATCTAACCTCACAGAGCCCTGTTATGTTCATCTTGCTCCTTTACAATTCTTTGACTAATAGGTACAGCTTTCCTAATTCTAACATAGTCTATGCATTCCATGTCCCTATATTCAAATCCTTTTTTTCTTTTTTTCCTTTTTGTGATTTTGCATTTTTTAGGAGTTTTTTCATGTCCACTTCCAATAATCTCCATCGGGAATTCATTACCGTCATCACAGCAATCTTTCACAGACACGGACTCTCTCTTACCAGTAGCCATTAAGTTCTGGAGAACTCAGACGACACAGAACTACATGTATAACACTTTCCCTTTTTGTATGTTCATCATATGCAATAAATTTGAAAAAGTACAGGAAAGTAGTTTACGGGTACATTCTTGCCGCGTAGTGCACTTACAGTACTGAGGTCCTGACCATTGTTCCGCTAAAAAGAAACCATCTGCTCACGACATTGAAAAAGTAGCCATATATGAAAAGTATATCATATTTACCCTCTTTTTCACCCATCCCCTGCTGCCAGGACTTGTTTGTATGCAGCCCTTAGTCAGGCCCCTCCCCCACGAAGACCCCGCCAGCATAGCTCCTGGGATCGTAAAGACAAACAAGCTCCCCCGCTAAACAGACAGATACAATAGGAGGGAGATAGAGCATTAGAGAGCAGTGTAATTCCTCTTCAAGTTGGAGCAATCATTTCTTTCCCCTTTCTTTTGTATATGGTGATGATGACTGCATCCCAAAGGTCTTGTGGCAGCACACACTGTTCTCAGCTGCAGATGAAGAGCTCATTGGGTCTCCTGTGCAAGACTAGTCCCTTACCCCTCCCCCAATGTTTCCGATGTCATATGGATACACAAATGGCTCGCAGTGAAAGCAAACCTTGAAAATATCACCTTGAAAATTACGGGAATAGATAAGTCTGCAGTTTTTGACACCTATAGACACAAGCTCATGAATATTCTTCGAGAAATCATAGATGAAAACGAACTGAGGTTTGTCAAATTCCTTCTAAGCAACACCGTGCTAAATACTAGGATAGATAAAGATAGATCCACTATCCATTCACAAGCACTGTTGGCACACCCCAGAGAGACGGCCTCAGCCCGATGCTGTTTACGGTATATCTTGAGCATGCTCTCAGAGAGGTATGAAATGTCACAGCTATCACAAAGTCTCCCGTCGAGGAACACTTACCAAAAGAAATAACATACGCTGACGACATAGATTTTTTCCGGACTGAATATACAGATGTAGATGAAGTTCAAAAAGTCCTAGAAAATACCAATTACAGGTCAATGTTGAGAAAATAGAATACATTTCCATCACCAGAGTAGAAACAGCCTGGAAAACACCGAAAAAGTTGGATCCCTGATCAGGGATGTTGAAGACATTGGAAGACGAAAACAGCTGTCCAATGTTGCCTTGAAGAAACTGAAGAATGTATGGATAGGGAAAGATAAAATAAAAAGAATCACAAATAAAGCTGTACAAAGCACTTGTAAAATTGATCCTTACGTACAACTGTGGGACATGGGCCCTTACCCGGACAGAATTGTAAAAGTTAGATGCCTTTCATAGGAAACAGCTCAGGAGAGCGCTCAACATAAACTACACAGTCAAAATTTCAAACTTGTCTCTCTACAAAAAATATAATGAAAAGCCCATTTCCACATTCATAGTTAAAAGCCGCTGGAAATTATTCGGACACATCCTAAGACGACACCAAAACATGTCGGCCAACAAATTTATGGAACTATATTTCACAAAATTTGGCAATCAATTCAAAGGAAGACCATTAACAATACGTCCAATAGAACTAAACAAAGAACTGTCCTATCTCAACTCCTATGTATCTCTAAAGACAAAGACCATCTAAGATCGCCAGCACAAGAGCGAAAGCGCTGAAGAGCCATGATAACATAGATCATGAAGGTTGCTGAGGCATCCTCTTCTGACGAATCGGACACGAAAAGCCTGTAAGTCAAGTAAGTCAACTTTGAGATGAAGGAGTTTAAAAAATCAAAATTACTGTATGAATTACCAAACTAAAGGGACTTTACTTGACTTGAATCCGTAAGCTAGCATAGTCATCCGACTTTGCAGCTTCCGCAGCTCTCCTCATTTTTCTGCAGAAAACTCTCCATTCCTGTCTATCAATTGCAATTCCTCTAATGGTCTTGAGATCTTTAACAAGATGACAGCTTTATATTTCATTCGGCATTCTTTTGATACCGTTATGAACTATTATAGGCAGTGTGGTGACTAGACGTCCTACATATTTTGGTATCATGGATTTGTTGAATTTTAATTCTGGGTCATGCCTCAAGATATGTCCAAATAGTATCCATCGTGCTTCTAAGATTTGGAAAGAAATTTGTTTTTCATTGTATTTTTATACAGTGCTTTGTTTGTAATTTTTGTTGGTATATCTTATTCCTAGGACCATTTGCAGATGCTTTCTGTGGAAGATTTCCAGTTTGTCTTCATCTACCTTCGTTAATCCCCATGTTGCACTGTTGTACATAAGAATAGATGTTACTAATGTGTTGCATAACTTCAGTAGCGTTTTTTGCTTGACTTTGTCTTTTCTTATCCAAATATGTATCAGTTTGTAGAGAGTTACTTTGGAAAGCTGTTTCCTGTTTTCAATATCCTCTCTGTCACCGAGTAGTGAGCCTAGTTTCTTAACCTTTTCCAGGCATCATCTTCACGTGATATTGTGTTAATTTTGTTTTATCTATATTTACTAATAAGTTGCACTTCTTCTGGACATCTTAAATGGTGGCTACATCGACGAATGTGCTGCCAAAGAATATATATA
>JBCJKE010061153.1:0-11750 GCA_039654525.1 Melibe bucephala | reverse complement strand
AATTGGTCAAACAATCTCTGCATTAGATTAGATCATTCTTCATATTATTATTCATAATAATAATAATAATAATGATGATAATAATAATAATAATAATAATAATATTATTATTAATAATAATAATAATAACAACAACAATAATAATAACTAAAACTATAATAATAATAATAATAAAATAATAATAATAATAAATATTGATAATAATAATAATAATAATAATAATAATAAAAACAATAATAATAATTATTATTATTTTATTATAATGGGGATATTTTCATTCATACCTTCATTAATTGACTTTGTCATTTCTTCCCATATTTCTTCAGTTCGGGTAAAATTTTCTAGAAGTTCAAATCTATTTTGACACTAACTGTAAAATTATTCTTAGTTTGCTGACCTGTTCTTAAGAGATCTACTTCAAATGTGGGCTCTTGAGATTGCTTCAGCTTTTAAAGTTTTATCTGTACTGTACAAACTACTGGCAAATGGTCATTATCACTATTACAATCTGCTCCTGGCAAAGTTTTTTTTTCTGATTTCATACAACTTCAGAAAAAAAATCTCCAAAACCTTCTTAATGTTGTAGTCAGTGAAAGTGAATGTAAAGTACTTCTTTTAAATATAAAAAAACCAGTATGCATGGTTGTTAAAAAAAAAAAAAATCAACAAATCCAACCTGTAACTTAATAAGTAAAAGAGAAAAAATAAAACAAGTCCAACGTTTTAAATACCTAGGACACATAATCACATCAGGTGGAAAGAGCGATACAGAAATTAAAAGAAGAATTGCAATTACAAGATACAGTTTGAGAAAAAATGAACCCTATCTTAAAAAGTAGAAATAACTCAATGGAAACAAAATATAATAGAGTTTTAAATTTAAACGCGTATGTGTGTTCAATACTGCTGTACAACTGTGAGTGTTGGAATATAATGGTATAAAAAAAATATTAGAAGCACCAGAAATATGGTTTGTAACGAGAATGTTAAGAATCTCAAGGCAAAATAAGAAGAGGAATAAAGCAGTACTAGAAGAAGCAGGAGTAGATAGATAATTAATGAAGACAATCGGGAAAAGACAGGTAAAATTGTTAGGCCATACAAATAGACATCAAGATCTAGAACATCTAATTTTCTTATTGTTTATATACCTGTAGTACTGTAATAAAAAAATAAATAAATAAAAAGCAGTCCCATTGGCACTGGGTGTCATGGACCTAGAGTGGCCTGGTCTCCTTAGGGTATCAGAAGTTTAAGGCCAAAACACCTGTTCGAGGGAGATTCTCTTCTCTGAAGACCTGGTACTGTCTCGCTCTGTAAGAGTTTGGTTCACTCACTGTGACATTCCTACCACACGCCCACTAAACGTTTTAAATAATAAATCATAATGACCAGTGTATAAGGAAATGCTTTAAATATGATATAAGTGCAAATCACAAAACAAGTACTTTGACTCCTAATGATTCCCACCTACAAGAATAGACAAAACACAAAGAAGGAAAAAAAGGCTTTAACTTTAAGTACAGATTCCTTCACACATTTCTTTATTTTATTTTGAGCACCTTGTTCCATTGGTCAAAAAAACATTTTTTTAAGATTGACAGAAGGAAATAATAAATCAAAACTCAACAGCTATGGCAATTCCACAATATAGAAATAATTATCATGCTCACAAAGGATACATGTACTTTCAGAATTAAAAGAATAGTGGGGGTTATTATGCAAAAAAAAAATATTTTAAAATGGACCTTTGATTTCAAATGATGTAAACAATATTAAAAATACATTTTCTACTTTTAGGGCACAAAAGGCAAGTCAAGTCCAACCTTATTCATGCATTCAAGAGCTCATCAAAATCTAAGTCAATTTTAATTAACACAAAACAGGACGAAGAAAGAAAAAGACTGTCAAAAATTTGAATTAGAATCAGAAGGTTTAACCATGGACAATGTGAAGCTGTCCTGTCTTGATGTGTTCATATAAAAAAAATAATAATAAAAAAATTTGTTCAGTTTTCTATTGCAATTAATATCATTGCGGCAGGGAACTTATCATATTATTACACATATATTATCATAATACCCAGTATATAAATATATAGGAGATGATAGTAGATAGTTGATGAACAACAAAATTATGATATCACTACCAATTCGTCAAAAGCCTCTTCGTATAACCATCAAATAAAGGAAAATACATGTAATATTGTTCGACCCAGTGATATAACACAACTCAATGATCAAAATAAGTCAACCAATCCAGTGCCCCCTCAAAGGAGGAAGAAAAAGCAGAAAAAAAAGCAAAATGTTTCATGAATATGTAAATGTAAAAAAATCAAAACAAAACAAGGTTCAGCAGCCCAGCAATAAAAAGAAAGGCTGAGGATAGCATGGAGGTGGATGGCGGAATTTAGTGACCAGATCATCTCCACTATAATCCTCTATGATTATTTACGATCATCAACATCTATTTATAGACCACGACTGAGATGAGATGAGATAAAAATTACATCATACATTTTCAATTTTGGCAGGCTACCCCTAACACGCCTGTTTAACTTTCGGTTTCTCACAGACTACACAAAATAACAAGTGTAAGAATCTTATTAACGCATGTCCATCAAAATGTTACATCCAGTCATGTAGACATGCATTATGAATTTTAAGGAGCTAAGGGCTGTGTCTTAGTAGTAGAAAAAGAAAAAAAGAAAAGCAACAAAAAGAAAACACAACCAAATAGAATATCCGTGTCTAAAAATCATTCACAACTCAGATGACAGAGAGAGAGTATACACAACGAGGTTGCTAAAATGTCATAATAAAGTCTTCAAAGAGGAAATTCACCTCCAAAGAGAAGACCAAAAAACAAAACAAAAAACAAAAGAAACCCCACAAAAAAAGTACATATAGTGACAAAACACACAATTCTATGATGCAATATAAATATTATTATACTACAATAAGGCCCAATGGGTATTTAATACTGATGGCACAACCTGAAAAATGGTTGTAAATGCTTGGTAGAATAGATTAACTTACCTTCATACAAATAATACCCCAAAAAAACAAAAAACAAAACAAAACAAAAACAAAGCCAAGAACATAACTTGCAAAACATCATGACAAGTTGCAATCAATTGTCCATGATACAAAGCACATAATGCATGAATAAGTATATTATTATTATTATTATATATTATGATATATTATGCATTGTTAGAAGTTTGGGTTATCATCATTTTTTTCATTATTGGTTTATTACACATTATTAATTGCATTACACTTATAACCAGCCTGAGTCACGACTTTATTCACAAGAATGATCCAGCAGACATAGATTTGGTTTTTTATTTTTTACTTTTTCTAACTCTTTTTCCCCCTTCTTTCCTTTCCCTCACATTTGCTTTATATGTCTCTTGGGCAGATGTACTTTTCATTACAATTGTTTATTAGCAGTGCAGATAGTCTTCCAAATTTTTAAGTAAAGATTACCCATTTTTATGAATATTAATAAGTCTATTCTAAGATCAGTTGAGAATCACTTGAATTCGATACGCTTTTCAAAATATTGACAGAAGAGAATCTAATAACATAGGCCTACGGATATGAGCAGCAAAAGAAAATGAATGAGATGTGCACAACATACAATATATTATACTATTATTTCCTTTGAGATATGTAGATAAATACCATGTCACGGTATTTGGGTAACACGGGATTTCTTTTCTGTGCTTTTCTGTTATTCTCTCTCTTTCTCTCCCTCCCTCTCTGTCCGTCTGTCTCTCTCTCTGTCTGTCTTCAATTTTTTATTAGAAAATTTGTTTAAACCCCAAGTTTACAGTTTTCTCTGTAATTCGAGTTTAGACTTTTTACTTTCCTTTCCTTGTTTTGTTATTTCCTAACTTAAGTCCCACTTACTAACATTCATGAATCATGAGATGTCAACATTAAAGAGGCAAAGTCGACGGTTCACCTCTTTCAATAGTTAAAACCCAATGAGGATAAAATGAAGCTGTTTGTTTCCTTCATAGAAACTTCTTACTAAACTGCAGAAGAAAAAAAGTTTACGCTGGATACGTATGCATTTTGTTGTGAATAAATTCTGAGTATGAAATAGATAAATACAATATATTTGCATCAGATAAATAAAACCATATGCGTTAAGACATTACATTACATGTCTGTGGTTGCAGGAAGAGAGGTTTTTTTATTAGCATCAAGAATAAAAAATACTTGTCAGGCTTCTAAAAGAAAAGTATCACATTTAATTAAAATTACAAGATCGTCTTGGTAACAGCCGGGAGCAGTCTTGCTAAACTCACTTCACACAAACATCTTGACATTACATGACACAAAGTAAAGGAACAAATATATCTTTGGTTTCGATCAATACTGTAATTTTCAATGTTACAGTATCATCTACAATTAGCCCCTTTCTCTGTCTTTATCTGCATTCTGTCTCTCGTTCTGCTCCCATACCACCACAAAGATAACAAGCCACAGCACGCTAAGGCAACACGGATGGGATTACATGAAAGAACTGATATCGACAGGCGAACAAAGATATTGCAGGTAGAGACTACGCTATTTAAAATAAAACAAGAAAAAATCATTCAAAAACGAATGAATCTTTAATGAATCCTTTTTTCGTTATCCGATTACTTTTTTCATTCAAAATGTTTTTGATCATTGTTTATTAAAAGCGCTGGAGATTTTGAGGTGAAAAACAAAGAAATAAAATCACAATATTCTCACCTAGAAGCCTATGTTCTTGCTGTGGACATAAATTTTGAGATATTGTTAGACACAATCTTTTACAACCCCTTTGCAGTGTTATATTTTTACTTTTCATTTGACATGAATACAAACCTCATTTACTGCTAGCTCTGATAATTGAAGAAAGGTGTTATAAACAGTTTGGTATACAAACAAAACCGGAAATACAGGAAGTCACCGCTGTAGCAGTAATAGTAGTATATTGTGACATCCTGACCAGGGCAAAAAGCAGCTGCTAGGTGAGAATGACAATTTAATGGGAGACTGCATAATGACCTTTGATTTTGATTGTACGAGGCCAAAATCTATCCAAATTTTCAAAATAATTGCACAATATATCAAACCCTTCTTCGCTCCACCATCCGCCATCTTCTCCACCTCAACATACATATGCACACTCCCTCTCTTTCTTTCTGTCTTTCTCTCAATGTTATTAAAATTGTTCTTGTTGCTAATGTCTAATAGACAATATTGATCCTTCCACTTCAAACGACAGATATTTTTCTACTTTAACTTATGCAGATAATTTAGTTTTAAAAATGATTAAAGTGTAATGGTTCAGACTGTAATTCTTAGCATAAATTAATTACTTCACTGGTGCCTAAAATTCTTCATCTTCAAAAAACTCAGGATGGCCTCTGATGTAGACGAATTTGAAGAAACGTAATCCTCTGTCCAACTGCTGAATCCTGGCAAAGTCTTCCGTTGAAATGGACCAGTCAAGGCTTCCCATATTTTCCTTCAATCTCTCCTTGTTGCCACTCTTAGGAAGCACTGCTATGCCGCATTTCAACAGAAAATTTAAAAGCACTTGGCCAGGAGTCTTTTTGTAGGCATTGGCTATTTCAACGATTAATGGATCTTTTAAAGGCTGCGCACATTCATCTTCGTAGACGTGTCGACTGGGTCTATTTGGCGCCCCAAGGGGAGCATAGGCTGAAACCACGATATTGTTGGCGTCACAAAACTGTTTTAACCTTTTTTGCTGGTAGTAAATATGAGCCTCTAATTGGAGGTTAGAAGGGTGGACCTTGGCCATGTCCATGATTCTTTCAATTTGCTTTACTGTGAAATTTGAAAGTCCAAGGTGGGTCACAGTGCCACCAGCATGCAACTTCTCCAGGCTTTTCCAAGTATTGCAAAAATCCACATATGGGGCCAGCTGGAAACTAGCCTCCGGGGTATTTTTTTTCGTATCGTCTTTGAATATAACTTCCCAAGGGTGATGAATTAGAAGCATATCTAGATTTTTAAGTTTTAAATTTTCTTGTGTCTGATGAACTTCATGAATAATGTCTTTCTCATCATTGTAGAGATTTTGGATCTTGGTCGTGAGGAATATATTTTTCCTTTGAAGTCTGCCAGCCTTGATTCTTTCACTGATGACTTCCCCTATTTCGGGGGCGTTATGGTAGCTTATGGCAGTGTCAATGTGGCGATAGCCCAGGAAAAGAGCATAGTCAAGGGCCTCTCTCAAGGCATCTCCTTTTAACAGGTAGGTTCCCAAACCTAAAAAACAAAAGGAGAAAAAGATCATGGATGAATAAAAGTAGAGCCTTATGGAACAACAACAACAACAACATCAACAAGCAATATCAAGTAACCTTGCAAAAATGGAAAAAAGGAAAACAAAATGTTGAAAACAAATTGAACTCATCACATCAAAGAGAAGTGTAGGTAGGAGCTTATCCTTCTCAACCTTGTTCATTGTTAGTACAGTTGAATACAAATTAGCGAGAGCTTGGAAATAACGAGTAAAATCTAAATCCCCGTTTTTCTCCTGTATTTGAGCCAAAGTACGAAAAAAGAGGTCAACTCGGAAACAGTATTTCCTCCACCCAGGCCAGGACTATGGAGGGTAAATCTAATGTAGGCTTATATATACAGTGTATCGATGCGGCGAGTATCTAGATCTTGCCTACCATAATCCAGCCAACCCTGATGAAACACATTGATGTGCAATAAATGTAAAAATAACACCAGATTTAGGTAGATTCAGAGAGGGCTTTATTTGCAATTTGCAAGCTGATCAAGGCAGACGCACAACAACCGGAAACCTACTTCCAGCCCATCACAGAGGGGGACAAGGGATGCGACTCTATTAATAACATGGGCTTGTGTTTAGGACAACACCTACAGAGTTGTTGTCACTGACACGGTACATGATTACGGCAATTATAATATATATTGTCACACCTGAGTAGTCTACGGTATCAGAATCGTACAGAGATGAATTTTACATCATCTCATTATCACACCTGCATACATCAAACATAAACAGTACAAACATACACGTACACACAGGTCTAGTCACTAAACTTTCCCTCTTGCCCGTCTTTTTGACTACATTAATGTTAATTTTAAGGCCTTAAAGGCTGCTCGGGAATAGCATGGACTCAGAAATAGCAAGTAATTAGGGTTAGAGTTAGACCCGTCAAACTTGTTATTTCCGAGTTCAACTGTACAGTGGAATCTGGTTTTTACCCTTTGTGGTGTGTCCTGCCAACCTACAATCAACATTAACCCCCAACCTTCCCTTCTCCCCCAACATCACCTCCCCTCCAAAGAGAAAAAAAAAAAAAAAAAATATATATATATATATATTTATATATATAATAGTAAATTGTGGTCAGACAGTGCTCAATAGTCTTTTCCTAGAGCTACATGTACAGATGAAAAGATTGACCAGTTACTTTGATGCCGGCATTATAAAATAGTATATATAATGCCCACAAATAAAATGGGAAATCCTCACTAAAGCAAGGGCCTACCAACCAGGAGATATATCCTGTAATCTCTGTGCGGAAGAAAAACTCCAGATTTTAAAATCCGCTAGCAACCCAAAGTTCCTCAACACCCATTCGGAATTCAACAGGAAATGCCCCCATACATTTAAACTGGAATATTATCGGTCAACTTGCACACCCCACCAACCACCAGCAACAACCGCTGCCATTGAAAAACCTCACAACAGGGTGGTAACAGTGGCTCAGCGGTAGCACCGGCATGTTATCACATGGTCAGTGCTCTCTCTCACGTGTTACAGGCATGTCGTGTCGTTACAAGGCCTATTATTTCAATTTTTGAGGAAATGATCATGCACTTGTCCAGGGTGAGGCCCAGCTACTGTGCACTTAATGAGAGGGTTTTATATAGTGAAAATTTGATAGGAGTAGAAAAGCATGCACTTAGGCGAATCGTGCACTTATGAGGCGTGCACTGTATAATAAAGAGTATCTAAATTTTTTAGTTCAACTCAAAGAGGGAAACAGTTTAATATAATCATACGTGTATGTGAAAAAGAAGGGATCAGGGTAGGAATAACAAGAAACATTTTTGTAAAGAATTAATTCGTCTGGAAGGAATTCTTCTAAGATAAACTACATTCTTCTTTTAATCCAAAATGGGGATATGACAAACAGATATAAATATGAAGCAAGAGGATGGTTTATATTTAGCGACAAGGAATTAAATCCAGACAGATTTGGTGAACACAATGGGATTATTTTCTTTATGAAAATTAATTACAATAACATCTATTCTTTTTTTCAATAAAATTCTTCCTTTTGTGTCACATTTATACCATCCAATACAATAATTATAACCCTGTTTCTTCATTATTTCACCAAACAACTGTGAAGGCAAAAGGACAACTCATGCATACCTAACGATGGCATCTTGAGTCCCGTATATAGGGTGAAAAAACGGGAAACGTGCATCTTGAGTAACTGCCTTAGTAACGTCTTCAGGCTAAGCGGGAGAGTCTGGATTTCTTCTTCCTCGTTCCCGACAGACGACTTGTCTATAAGGAATCTAATCTAGGACTCATGGACCAATGTGCTACATCCGGTCAAGTATGTCTGAAAATGTAGGGAGAGTGGAAAGATAAATAAAGAAGACATTTGAGGACTCAATACCATGATGCAACGGGTGGAGTCAGTGCTCATTTATACTATACACCTGAGTTGAGTGAAGAAACCAATATAAATGTTAATTAGTCTTGCTAACTGCTTAACGCCATGACAAAAACATCCCTGCAGGTGGAATATTGAAAAATTAAATGAAACTGAAATAAATAAAATTAACATTTTATTAATCCTCAACAGGAAATTTATCTTCTTATTTTTTAATGGAAAAAAGCAAGTATCGGCAGGAAGAGTAACCTTGCCCAGGATAAGAGCAGGATGGAATTGCTTCGGGAAATATAAAGAAATACTTAAAGACAAATACCAATGACACTATAGAAAAGAATTATTCGATCAATGCATAATACCAATACTAACATATGGATGTCAGACATGGTCCATCACAAAAAAAACACTCAAAAAATTAAGAACGACGCAAGGGTCATGAAAAGAAAAATGATGGATTTTAAGATCACGGATAAGATACCATGCTAGACAATAAGACATAAAACAAAAATTAGAGACATTGAAACATACATATACTAAAACAAAAATAGGCTTCAGCAGGACATTTAGCAAGAAAGTAGAAGACAGAGAAAATTGGAGATCATCGGTGAAGGGCTACATTCAACAATGGATGGACACAGCCTGAAAGCAAGCAAAACAAAAATACCTTGCCCGAAGGTTACATCAAAATGTCCATATATATATATATTATATATATAGTTGAGGCATTGTATGAATGCCAAACATTATATTGATGTAGGCAAAGACTTTCATGTCTTGCGGACAAACAGGGACCAAACTGGGATTTCGCTTTCCATCTGCCATCTGTAGCCATCCTCTGCTCAACATAGAGATTGGTTTCCCTGGCTAGGACACCATAAAAATTGTCTTTAATGAACAAATTTAAAAAGTCTATATTGGTCTAGCATCCCTATCTTGATACAACTGATGAACAGGGCCAGACTGTGAGGTAAATTCCTGTACATCAATCGGTTGAAGTCTGTCAGACCATAAAACATCATCAGGAGTTGGGGTTGGGTTTACATGTTTACGTAACATATGTTGAGTCTCGGTTTCAATGTCAGAGCCCGATGAAACCGCTTGATCCAACTCAAAACCCTCCACCAAATCTTCCTCAAAGTCACTCTCACCATCTGAGTGGCCGCCATCATCATTTAAGATGTTATTCCCACTAGTCAGAAGGTCTTGCAGAAAGTTGAATGCCATCAGGTTTTTGTAAATTTGATGAAAGTTGAACATAAACTTTGATTCGAGCTTGCTTCACAAACGGTAAACAAAGGAACATATACTTTAAAGGGTTGAACCGGAAGTTGAACCGGTTTTAACTTCCGGTTCAACCCTTTATACGTAAAGATCA
This sequence comes from Melibe bucephala, assembly GCA_039654525.1. NCBI lineage: Eukaryota > Metazoa > Mollusca > Gastropoda > Nudibranchia > Dendronotidae > Melibe > Melibe bucephala. Next base: position 1,686 of record JBCJKE010061153.1, on the reverse strand, counting down.
AAGTATGGTGAAGTGATTCTAAGCACAAAAAAGTACAAGTTGGAAATTGAAGCTATACATCAGAAGAGCGTTAACGGCCGATGTGGCCATTTTCGGGAGAGGCGCCATCGGGCTGACATATTCCTCTCAAGTCATCTGCTACATCCACATTTTCATTGTCAACATCCTTTGGCTGGTCCCTTTTTTCCTTTATTAATTCCTCTCTTTATTATAAAGTAAATTTAGTCCTCTCTATACAGCACTCTTCTCCTTCCCACCACTACTACCTGTCTAACAAAAACAGCCACCCCTCCCTCCACCTCCTGACAGGTAACATGTCAGTAATGGGAAGCCAAACGAACCCCCATCCCGCCAAACTCCTCCTCCACCTTTTATACAGTGCAGTGTCACGATCTTCCCACCACCACCCACCATCCACTTCCTCCCTCCCCGTTTCCTCGGCACTTGACGCCGAGTAGCCCTGGGAGGCAGTTCAGACTCGAGTCCAAACAACCTTGAGAGGCTCGAATGGCTATTCGGCCTCGAGTCCAGATAGATATGTATTATATTATATATATATATAATATATATTTATTAAAATGTTCTATCTACATTTAGTCGAATGATCATTGTAAATAACCCAGAAGACTGTAAAAATAGTGCCGAATACACTGTCTTTACGGGACTGTAAAAATGGTCCAAAAACCATCTTTACGGGACTGTTGAAATAGCCCCGAAGACCAACTTTACGGAACTGTGAAAATAGCCCCGAAGACCGCTTTTACTGGACTTTAACAGGAACATCTCATATATATATATAACAATAGCCATTCTGCATTTGTTTAGAAGATTAGCATAATACAGGGTATTATTCTCATCTGGGCTAAGAATAAAAGCTCATCTTATTCTCTGCCCGGCTGAGATTAACGGCAGAATCAGCATTAGCTCTGGATTGATTAGCTACCTCAGACTTAGAGTTAGAGAACAGTTAGAGGGAGGTCTCAGCAGGTCTGTCTCGATCTTTTTTCTTGTCTGCTTCCACAAGCAGAAACTTTCCCCTCTGCCACGATCTCCTCGTCTGCTTTCACTTTCGTCATCTAGATCTAGCTGGAAAAAGTAAGTTTCTGTGTTTCTCTGGCACCGGACTCTTTTCTAGCTCTCTAGATCTAGATTAGACTAGATCTAGTATAGATAGAGTCTAGATCTAGATCTATCTAGATCTCTAGATCTAGATCTAGTTGACTAACGGATGACTTATGCAGCTATCCCGCTTGTCAGATTTTCCAGAGTTGGAATGCCTAAAATAAAATAATAGACATCTAGATCTAGATCTAAATATCCATTGAACAACTGATCCACTGTCACTCAAATTCAGATCTATAATTATAAACATGTATCTCGCATGGTGTCAACAAACGGAGAGTTGTTAATGCGGAAGTAAGCTGTGGTCTTTGAACCGAAACATCGTACGATTTTTAATTCGTTTCAAACGTTTGATCATCAAGAGTCATAATAATTCTTGTCATATCAATTATCATATCATATTCATATATGCAAATAGGATTAAGGTCCTTTAAATGCCCGGTTTAACTAATACAGTAGGCCTATTGTGTTTCTATATTAGCCTATGCTAACGTGATCTGACAAAACGCCTTCAAGCCGAAAAAGCAGTTTCGAGTAAATCGCATTTTAGTTTAACGGTCTATA
>JBCJKE010061042.1:0-11756 GCA_039654525.1 Melibe bucephala | reverse complement strand
TTGGACCGCAGAAAAGGTGGGCGTGGCCATCGATCCTATAGGCTCGATATTCCAATTATGGAACAGCTGAGAGTTAACAGTGGAATGCCTTGGACAGGATTCAAACCCATGACCCAAGAAAATGGTTCTCATTCTCAGTCCAATACATTGATCAACCACTCACTCACAGTGCCACACACTGAGCAGGGATGTAAATAAAATGACAAGTAGAAAAATTCTCTGAAAATCCCAAAAGAGACGCCGGGGTCCAGGGGCTCGTTAGGCTGCGTGGAGTCTAGGGGCAACGCCCAAAATTGAATTTTCAAGCATTAACAGCCAGCTTAAAAATGGTCTCTCCTGGGCTTTATTCCATTAAAAAGAGACTTTAAAATGAAGATGCAAAACTAAAACTGACATACAGTGGACAAGACGTAAATAAATGAGAGGTACAAGAACAACGTTCAGAAGAAGAAGAAAAGACAATGTGGTTATGGCCATGATTCCCATACCTTTCTTTACTTGGTAAATGTCTTGGGACACTGGAGCTACCTCTAAATCTACCCTAGATCTATCTATTGTACTCTTGCTCAATGTTTGGAGCAGCACCATAAAAGTATTCTAAGTTTAAGTCATAAGTATGATAAGGTAAAGAGGGTGGTAGAGCTAGATTCTAGATCTAGATCTAGGCAGTGATGGACTACTGATATCTGCAGTACCAGAAATCTTACTGCATGTTGCCTGCATTGCAGCAGGAAGACTTAGATTAGATTGGAAAATATGATTCTGATTGTGAGCTTTAGATTTTCAATTGGTAAGAATGGTCCTTTAAATTTAAACAACAATGCACCCCACTGCCAGCACTACTGTAGATCTACTGTATCTCGCACACAGACCTACAATAACAGCACCAAGCAAACCTATCTTTGTTTATCTTTAGGATGTAATCTGAAAAAAAAAAATTGCCCCTTTAATTTTTCAACAATAACCAATCCCATCAAAATCTTTTCCCACACTTTAGATCTAACACGTTGACTATTGTATCTCGCTCCACATAGTTTAGAGACCGTGAATATGCCGCCATGTTGTGTAGTGTTTACTAACTTACCGAGTAATGAGAGTTACTTCCCTTAGGCCCATAGCCAATCAATCACCCATTTCCCTGCGTTGACTATTTAAGGGGGTCAGAGAATTTTTCTCTGAATCCTCGGAGAATCTCAAACTAATGATAGTGAAGGCAACTCGGCCGTCAGGTAAAAATATCGAACGGATATCGTGACAATAGTATTCATGTAATTGTGAAAATAACTTGCTTTTGTTCATAGTTTTCAGGATTCGAATCTTACCGTCGAAAAAATATACTTTATTATCTGTGAATAAAGAAAATACCTATTATCTGAAATAACAAAAATCAAATAGAATTAGATCTAAAATCTAGATCTAGTTCTAGATCAAGAAATTCACCCCCAAATTTAAATACAATCAAATAAACCAAAATCAAGGAAACAAAGGGACTTGAGTACAAGAAAAATTCCATGGAAAAAAAAATACTGAACTGCGGTTGGGCAGTTATTGAGAGGGGAACATTTTAGTCAAAAAGTGAAACTGGGCTCATGCAGATAGATGGCCTTAAAGTCTCAAAGAGATAAATTGTGTTCCTGCCGGTATATGGGCTCATGGAAGTCAATGAGTTATGGACACTTTTTGCAAGATTTTGGTGGCCAAAGCCCTGCTCCATACTCTGTTTCCCACCTCTATTTCCTTGCTGCACATAGAACTGAGAACAGTTTTTGCAAGGTTCACGTTTATCCTGTTTCTCACCTCAATTTTTTTGCCATACATAGAACTGACAACAGTTTTTGCAAGGTTCAGGTAGCCGCAGCCTTGGTCCACAAAAAGTCGAATATGGCTTGAGAAAAGTTCTACTGGGCTGCTTTCTCCCCTGCTGGTAGGACTGACCAAAAAGGTTGTAAGATTCAAATAGTCCTTGTCTTTACTGTCATGGCGAATCCAATGAGGTTCTGGATCAATGGGAAAATGGTTAGTGGTTTGGTTAACAAAGTCTATTGTGCAGTGGTTGAAAAAAGAAAGAATGCAATGAAGAATGCTTTGATTGGTAATAATAAAATAATCTACTGCACAATAGCATGTATACAAAAAAACAACAACAAAAAACAAAAATACAAGAAAGAAAAAACAGAAAGTCCTACCATGGATCAAAAATAAAAACTTGGCACCCATGGCCCTTTGTTTGAAAAGAGAAGAACCAGGTTTAAAAAAAAACAACAAAAAAACAAAACAAAAAACAAAGCAAAATAATGAACAAACAAGGTAACAAAAAAAAAAAAGAAACCCCAGGATGTTACTTAAGTCAATCACATGAACAGTCATCTTGAAAACTGTGTATCAGTCGCTTTCTCTTGAAAATGGGTGGCTAAGACAGAGAGTGGGACCATACATTTTTTTATGTTGGGTGCACCTAGTGCATTTTTACAAAGAGAATGGTACCTGTAGCACTTTCTTGGTTGCTGTTATTTCCATCACCACTCTGGTCATCTGGTGCTACATAGTAATCCAGTGTCATGTGAGTCAGCCTTCTTTTTTTACACATATTCTCAAACATACAATCTGGAATGTGTATTAATGGTAATAATGATAATGATTTATACATCACTGAGAGTCTGCTAAGCTGGCTCTAAGTGCTTAATCATACAGCCGTCATGAGTCAAAAAGCCCAATTTTACAAAAGGGAAAATCAGTTTATTTCAGTCCTTTTTAAAGATATTTCCATTTTTCGAGTTACGACTTAAAACTTCAGTAAATCTGATCAGATTGTGTTCTGTAAATTTTTTAACACCATATGATCCAATTCATTCTGCCGATTCCAATGAATGTTACTTCACCTAAATATATATATATTTTTTATTAATTATGACTGTATTTTTACCGGGCAGCAACACATGGGATGACAAATATGGCATCATATAAAATAAGCATAAACTGTAATTTTATACAGACCGACATTACACAAATTCAAGTTCAAATGTGATAACATTAAAAAGTATGAAACACATCTATCAACATTTTGCAAGTCATATAATAATTTAAGGAAGCTGAACTATGCTTAGAAATTGACATGTATCTAAATGTCAACAAGTATATAAATATCTCATTATTTTCGTAATACTACCATAGCAACATTGCTTCTAAAGAATGTTCTGTTGTTTCCAAAGCCAAATTTTCCAGAAGGCTGTTAAGTGTTTCTTGGATAGTGAGAAGATCAAATGAGAGTTGTTTTTTTTAACATGAGTTAAACATGGTCAGAAGGTTTCTTAACTAATATCACCACTGGAACTGCATTGTTTCGAAACTAAGATTCGATGATATGATTCGTATCACTAGTACAATGTAATAGTAGATTTATCATAACAAGCGATGCCTTAAATGATACTCTCTGACCTACTTGAAGTTAATTTTTGTTGGCCTTATCACTTTTACTTCTGTTGGCCTTATCACTTTTACTTCTTTTAATGAGCTTTGCAATCAAGACGTTAAAATTTGAAATTCTCGACTGGCAATCTGACATGGAAATAGGCTTACAGCTACAGCTTACAACCATGGAAAAAAAGATGCGCCATCTCTCAAAAAGGCGTACTCGTGAAACAATGCCAAATAACATAAGAATATGTATTTTTCGTTGGTGGATTGCAGCAGAGTGTTATATTTCATAGATTTATAAATTAAAATTGAATAGACATACAGAGATATCTAGCTGTTTTCATCCAACGCAATTCATCTGTTCGCATCATGAAGTCAGATATGGCTCCATAGGAGAAACAAAAACTAGCAATGGAGATCAGCTTGCCGTTGCTGTGTACGGTGAAAACCATCCTTTTATTGATTTCACCTGGACAAGAGCAAACAAATACACAAATTGATGAAATATTTACAAATAGTGATGAGACATTTTCAAGATTGTGCTTGTAACATATGCATGAAACATAATAATAATAATAATAATAATAATAATAATAATAATAATAATAATAATAATAATAATAATAATAATAATAATAATCAGTAAGTAGTAGTAGCGACAGCGGCGGCGGCGGCAGCAGCAGTAGTAGTAGTAGTAGAAATAATAATAATAATGATAATAATAATAATGAAAATAATATAAAAATAATAACAATAATATGCGCAGAGAGAGGGTCCATTAAGAGTAAAAACAAAAACTTTAAACTAAACGAAAGGAGCAAGATAAATCTCTGAGCAAATTTTGCAAAACAAAATATCTTTCATGGACATATCCCTAAGTTCAAGTGTATGAAATTCAAGGCTGACAACTACTTGAGTGAGAGTTTTTTCTAAGAAGACCTGTCTCACTCAGCACAGGTTAGTTCAAGTGACTTCAAGGCAAGGAACAAATGCAAATATAGAAACATCAGGTACAGCCATAATATATTGCTATCACAATTAACACAAATACTTAGCAGTCACAAATACAAAAATAAAGCAATAGAAAGTATTTTATAACAAAGTTAAAACAGACGACACTGACAAACTCAATCATGAAGATGTTCTAGAGAGCTAAGATGGAAAGTTTTATTATGTTTCATATACAAGCACATCAATTGACAGACTAATATAATAAGAAGAATCAAAGGAGCACTTAATATGAAATTCATGCTTGTATGCTTGGATGCCAAAATATTTACATAGAAAATTTGAAACACTCTAGCACAGCATTGCCCCTGAATGAACAAATATAACTTCCAAAAAGGATAAGAAGATTTCTTTCTTTAAAAGCCAATGGGGAATGATATCAACCAATCGTCATTTCTGTCATCAGTCTATAAATGACACAATAACAGATTTGGCCTGACAGTATTGCAATAATATTTTGAAATGGAAAGATGAGTTTTATTTGTGTTGTAAATGTTTTGAAATCCAGATAATTTAAACTTGGGGTCATCGATTTCCCCCTGAAATCAATTTACACTCCATTGTATCTTTTACTCCTTTCCTTTATTAAAAAAAACCCTGATTAGCCATAATTCAAATTGTTAGGCTCCACTCCTCCCAAATCCAAATACAGTAGTTTCCACCTAAGTGCCCGTGGTCGGGAAGCAGCCTAACCGTGCACTTAGGCGGTATCGACCTTGTGGATCCCTAGATGGTCTGATTTTCATTGTCTTTAACTTGAGTTTTTAAATCCCTTGAAGTTTGTTCACGCATCTTAATACGTGATTGTCATGTATGAATGAAGATCGTCTTGTTGAGTTTTGAAATCAATTTTTAGTTTACGAGCCATGCCGCCTATTTCAAAAAGTTCAAAGACACCCCAGTTCATGGCCAGTCAGTGATCATTTTGTCGCGACGGGGGAGGACTCAAGTGCATTGTATTGCGTAAATCTGCTGATGGTCATTCACTTTAACCAAGCACCTTGGACAAGGCATGGGCCGTCTTGCATCATTGAACAGCTGAGCATGTCTCTTCATCGATGTTAAAATCTAGGCCACACCTTTGTCGTCGCATTAACGAATTTGATTGGTTGGACAATGGACCAGCAAGGGGGGGGCATTCATTTGTTATCTGTTCCAGACTCTAAGGGGTGGGGAAACTACTCAACTGAATGGGAGGGACGCCTTTTGACACCATAGCGAACTCCTGACAAGTGTTCATGGTTAATTATCTGTAGTAAGTTGATATTTTATTGCTTTTTCATTGACAATATGCCAACATACCAGGCACTAAGGCGGCAGCTGGCTTCGAAGGCAGGCACTCAGAGTGACGAATTTGATAGTGAAAATTTGGTTTCGTCAAAATAGTGGGCACTTAGGCGAAAGGGGCATTCAGCCGGAGGGCACTCTCGCGGAAACCACTGTACCAAAACTTGGATCCAGCACTTAAATTTTAATACTTACCAATACACAAAATAATTTGACTTCTTAAAAAAATTATGATATGTCCCAATGTGAAAACGTTAGAGTAAAGATATATATATTTAGAAGCACAGGATCATATGCAAATAAAGTTTTGTCAAAGCATTCTTTCTCTGGAATTAAAATTAAAAGGATTTGGAGTAATTGCCATTATTTTTTTGCGTGGATTACACAGGCACAAAGACCTCTAATATAATAAAGATAGGACTGAACTGTATTGGTATCATTATTATTATTATCATCATCATCATCATGATCATCATCATGATCATCATCATAACAATTATTATTATATTATTATTATATATTATTATATATTATTGTCATTTATTATTATTATTATATTGTTTTATTATTATTATTATTATTATTATCATTATAAATTATTTTATTATCATTATTATTATTATTATTATCATTATAAATTATTTTATTATCATTATTATTATTATTATAATTATTATATTATTATTAATGTATTACTATCATCATCATTATATTATTATTATTATTATTGTTTTTATTATTATTATTATTACTATTATTATTATTATTATTGTTATTATTACTGTATTTAATGATATCCAAGAGAGATTATGACAATTGCTATGATTGTATTAATAGAGTAATGTTCCCCCAATGCCAGTTTTCCAACACACTTCCCATTCCTGTTGTAAAGAAAACACTGAGGCTGAATAAACATGTCTGTCTGAACATCAACTGAGTTAAATTTTCACACATCTGTCTACCACCATAAAACATAACACCCTATAACGACAAATGCTGCACACACCAAGCACTGCTACATGGAAACCTACCTGTCAATATCCGCAAAACGGCAGTATCAACATCCTTACTTCCTTCATTGACCATACCCGCCAAGCCATTGCCAGTGCCTGCCAGGACAGGACAAAAACAAAAAAATGAAAGAGAGCTCAAATTTAATTTTGTGCAGTAAAATGGTTGGCTAAAGAATGAATTGTATTCCAAGTTTGACAGTCAAATGTTAGCCACATGAAATTAAATATAATATGTATTCTTCTTCTTCGTATTCAATGATTTTATATAAGAACTTTTGTAACAATGCTTTCTGATTAAGAGAAGAAGCTCCCATTGTCCATAGAATGTGCTGTCAAAGAACTTCAGACCATGTTGCGGAGATTTTGGTTTTTATTCCCAAATTAAATTACAGGTATGAATTTTGAGATACAAAACCACAGATAATGATACCTACACACTACTACAAGACCAATCCCAGCCCATTACCACATAGGATAATTCCCAGCACATTACCACATGGAACAGTTCCAAGAAAGTTAATACAGAGACTAATTTTGACACATTACCACAGGGAATAACTGCAACAGGCGTGGTCAGGCCAGCAAATTTGGCGTTGACATCATCGTAGTCGACTCCTGCCTCCCTCTGCCTCTTGAGAGCCATTGCATAAACCACTTCATGGTACATGCCGTCACCTCCCAGTGTTACCACCCTGACAACAACAATGGCAAAGGGTTGAGGAAAAGTGTAATTAATACAGGCATACTGTGTTGTTGAAGTATCCCTCTCAGCATGAAAAATCAATTGTTTTTTAGATTTACGAATAAATGGATCATTTTTATGTATAGATGGTAGGGTTTAGTTGTCCATTTCTACCATTGCTTGTCACTATATTATTTCTACATCATTGGATGAAGGGGAAAAATGGTTTTATCATCATAGATATGAGGGAATGATCTAAAAATCAAAGGAATTACTATCATATCTGCATTGGGAACAATATCTGACTGTAAACAAGGATGTATTTAAAACTATGAAACTTTCTGTAGGGAAGTTTTACAGCTCAGCAGACAAAAGTACTTACTGAAAAAGAGTAAAAGTAATAATGGTCATTTATCTCAATTAATTAGGGAAAAAACTCTAGCACTGTGCATATTTTAGACTGGAATAATAACAATGTTTAAAGAAAAAATATGTCAATTAAATGGATACATTCAAGAAAAACAGAGCATGCAAATCACAACAGTTAAAAAATTGAGAAACAGAACACTGATAAAATTAAACTTAATTTAAGTGTATGACCTCATTGACAATAAAGGCCTACATCCTCATGCTGTTTATACCACCACAGGTGAAGAATATTTGTCATGATAAGGATGAAGTAAATTTGAAGGGAGTAGATTAAAGAGAGAAAAAAACAACTGAATGATAAAAAAGCTTCTGGAGCTTTTATATAGCTCAATATCTACTGAATGTATGCAATATGCTTTACATGGGGTCCCTGGTCAGCAGCAACACTGAACACATAAGACAGAACATGTTGCAAGTTAGGCGCAATACATTGTTCTTCCGACAGAGAAAATGCTGTTTTACGGCCAGGTATTCAGGTAAACCTGGTGGGGTGAGGAAAATGTGGTATACATGGTAAACTTTTCCAAAGGGACTACAGCGTGACTGAGCCTGCAACTTCTCAATTATAAGCAGAACGTCTAACCGCTAGACCACGCTGCCCACTTCTTGATCTTCTGATCAAGGGAGATAACAAATGAGGCCCGACAAAGGGGATGCAACTGAGAGGACATGGCAGCTTCCATTACTAGGAGAGATGGAGATGAACTGGACAAGGCATGTAAAGGGAACTAGACAATAATAATTATACCAGCATTCCACTCATGACTCTGGATAGGGAAAGAAAGAAAGAAAGAAAGAAAAAAAGAATGGTGGTCCATGAACAACTTGGAGAAGGACAACAGAGAAATGAAATGAAAGGCATCATGAAAAGTCTTCGAAATGCACCAACCATTGAAATTTTCAAGAAACAACTTAAAACTCTGTACTTCAAACAAGTTTACCTTTAAAGCCTTCTTTAATGCCTTCATTATTCTTATTACATGAATTCCGAATGCTTATATTGTTAGCTAAGAATTGAACATCTTACGTTTTATTTTATTTATATTATGTAACTTCCCAAAAATTTTAATTGCTCGTAACTTTCATGACGATTTTTAATATTCTACATAACTTACACATCTAACTTTTAGTGAAGTGTCACATTTAATCCTACACATGATTTTAGCTATCTATATAACTACATATTGGGGTAGAATTTAAATCTGATTTCACCTGTAAGGTTTGCCTGTAAATGTAAAATCACATGGGTGCGATTATAATATTCATTTATTTTTGGTTGTCCCGTTATGATATTGATATGTAAAGCGCTGCAGAGCATACTTATGGATGGATTAAGGCGCTATATAAATAAATAAATTATTATTATTATTATGAAACAGACATATGGGGTCCCTTAAATGGGTTAGCACAGGATAGATCTAGGTGTTGAGCCTTGTGGCTTCCCTGAACGTAAACACAACTGAGTGTACTCGGTCATGATGATGTTTGTGAGTGATGCGTTTGATGAGTAAAAACTTCCAATAAATTTGAAGGATGGGCGATATTCATATCGTGGCTGGCAATCCCTTTACATTTGAGTGGACTATCTTAGAAGTTGACGCAAACTTTATCCACCAAAGAATCCAAAGAATGCAACTGGCATATAAAGTTAATGTTTGGCTCATATCATCTGTCCAGTAAATACAAGTAAAAAAACAAACAAACTAAAAAAACAAAAAAAAACCCAACAAAAAAAACAAAACAAACAAAAGCAAAAAAAAAAAAACCTCACCCCCAAAAAACAACAACAAAACAAACCAAAAAACAACAACAAATAAGAGAAAAAACTGAACAAGCATATTCATAAAAATGCAATATACACATGCCCAAACACTCACTGACACATACACAGACATACAGAAAACAAAGCCTCCTTCATCAGACTACCACAAACACTTACCCATCATATAAAGAAAGATCTTGGTTGTCAATAAGCTCAAAGGTGTGCTTGGGCTTCTCAGTGTCTGGGTTCAAAAAGACCATACAGTGTGTATTAGTACAGTAGAACGTGGAAGTAATGCACTCAGAAATGGTGAGAGATTGGAAATAACGAGTAAAATCCAAATTCCCATTATTTCCCCTTTGAGTCAATAAATTTAGTAGTGTGTATGAAAAACCACTATATCGTCACAGTGGCTCAGCGGTAACGCCTTGGACTCACAACCGAGGGAGGGGTTGTGGGTGCGAGCCCTGTTGGGGACACTGTGATTAAATCCTAGGGCAAGGTTTTTAACATAAATTGCCTATGTTTGTGGCGTTGCTCTTGCGACTGACGCTCAGTTTTCTGTTAAAAACCAAAAGATAATTTCCCTTCAGGGATTAATAGAGTGGAATTTTATTTTATTTTATTTTTCATTTCTTTGTTCCGCTTCTAATTTTGTTGGGTGGGGCAGAGTCAAGAGGATGGGGGTTTGAATATTTACGTTTTCCTTCCTATTTCTCTATTCATCTCAATCATTATAGCTATGAGCATCTTCATCCTTATACTTGGCATGGTCTTACCCCCCATTGACAAAGATTCTAAGGTATATCTCTTATGTTTGCGATAGCACAACACAAGCAGCACTGTGTCTCGTGTCGTGTGTAAGCCATAGAGGGTAAAATGCAAGAACTCAACACCCAGACTTCTTAAATCTATTATATATATATAATACTAGTTCTAGATATATGGCCTGGGCTGGGTAGAGGTAATTTTCAAACAAAAATTCACTTTTTCGTAATGGCTTAGGGTTAATCTCAATCAATTTACCAAGGGGGATAATTCTCACTCATGATGTTTCTTCTTGGCTTTTAAGAGGAAGATAATGTACTATTAGAAAGAAGTTTGTCAAGAAAAGAAAAGAGGACTGTGGTAATGAGGGTAGATGACATGACAAAATTACTCTGCTCACGAGAATCTGCTACTTACAAACGACATCGGCATGTACTTGAGCAAGTTCAAATATGGGAGCTACATTCTTCTGGTATAGCTGCCTTCCTCTACCAGACCCGCCAATAGGGTTCACCACAACAAACACCTTCTTCGGACGACCTTCAACTGAAGTCAGTTAAAAAACAGACATTAGACTATAACAAAAAACATTGAAAATGAAAATGTTCATAACCTATGGTATTCACTTAGATCTACATTTCAATGATTTGTTTTTCTACTATTAAGTTCCTTGTCTTAAACCAGTCAATCATTTATTTTAACAATTTTGATTTTTACAATTAAATCAATAATCAAAACAGTTCAAACAGTCATTATATCCATACCAAAGAATGGACAAAATATTGTGGAAACAGAACAATAACAAAACACATACTGATGTCTTTTCAAAATTTGACCCCCATGAGACACATTAATTATCAAAATTGTAAAGAAAAGCAAAACATAATAATCACAGTTGCCCATCCCTAAAAAAACAACCCCCCCCCAAAAAAAAAATCAACACACAATAAAAGGAAGACAAAAAGCACAAATAATGCAACTAACAAAACAGCCCTTGCCCTCTTAAAAGAACACCAAACAAACAAAAACAAACAAAAGCCCAACCAAAAACAGAAATAAAACGAAAACAACAAAGAGGCAACAGAACAACAAAAAAGTAAAAACAAAAGAGAAAAAACAACCAAAGCAAAAGCAAAAAACAAACAAAAATTAAACGAAATAAAAGTCCAAACAAAACAAAACACATCTCAATTTATGCTATAAATGACTTAAACTTACAAAATGACATAGTTTATAATACATGTACTACAAATTAATCCTTGAAAGAATACTTCATGGGAAAAGCTCTACATCTCAGACCACAAGCGCCTGCCTTCCCTTGGGAAATCTCCAAATGTACTACTTTATTATTTTACATAGAAAGTAAACATCTTAAAAATAGATCTTCAAATTA